>CAUYQV010045109.1:0-16133 GCA_963574575.1 Galagoides demidoff | reverse complement strand
AGTGAGTTAAAAACAATATCCATAGTAATTTTTCCAGGCTTTTTGTATAGTCTCACTTTAATTTCAGAAACACTTGGTATATGTACACCATGGAATACTATGCAGCCATAAAGAAAGATGGAGACCTTACCTCTTTCATGGATGGAGCTGGAAAATATTCTTCTTAGCAAAGTATCTCAAGAATGGAAGAAAAAGTATCCAATGTACTCAACCCTACTATGAAACTAATTTATAGCTTTCATAGGAAAACTATAACCCAATTTTAGCCCAAGAATATGGGGAAAGGGGAAAGGGAGGGGAGGAGGTAGGATGGGTGGAGGGAGGGTGATTGGTGGGATCACACCTATGGTTCATCCTATAAGGGTACATGTGAATCTCTCTAAATGTAGAATATAAATATCTTAACACAATAACTAAGAAAATGATATGAAGGCTATGTTAACCAGTTGGATGAAAATATTTCAAATTGTATATAGAAATAGCACTCTGTACCCCATGATAGTATTAATGTACACAGCTATGATTTAATAAAAAAAAAAAAAGAAACACTGTCTTTGAACCAAGTATTGGTGTTACAACTGAAATGCAGAAATGTGTACCCATATTCTGATAGATGTACCAAAGTTTGCTAATTAAATGAACTATTTGTGTAGGATATTGCAAAGCCAACTTCAGGGCCAACATGTTTTGGAAGATGATTATTCAGATGTCAAGTAGTCTCTTACTCAAACTGAGTGGAATGATCAGAGATGAACAAGCCCATTAGAATAGTTGTGGAACATTCTGGCTATAAAAATTAAGCTTTGATGACCTTGGGAGTCAGGCAGGAGGAATATATCCTGTCCCCTTAAGCAGAGGTTCCTGTATTATTGCCTTGTATAGTACAGCATAGCATCGTATACTATTGTTTTGTTTTGTATTTTTGGTCAGAGCAGGTGGTTTTAAATGCCTCTAAATAATTTCCTTGATCTTGGAAGGTTATATTTACTTGCAAACTGGTAGGTCTCGCATTTGAGTGGTATTGGCTAAAAGGAAGGGAGGGAGGAAAGAAGAAATGTTTCTTGATACCTAGGCAGGTTTCCACTCAGAGGCTGACACATTCATAGAAATTTCCATATATCCTCATTTGGGGGTTAAACTAGGACTTGTCACTAGAGTCATCGGAATAGTTCATAGAAATTATTCACACAGAGAAAAGCTGGAGAGAGATTGTAATTTGAAGTTTGTCAAGAATCACCTGGTTAGCATGGAAGGCCCAAGTAGGGTTCAGCCTGGTGGAGCCCATCTGTATAGTTTCTCCAGAACCCCTGGCCGTAGTCTCTTTGGTTGTGGACATTTATCTGAAGAGTGGCTCTTCGTCCTCATCTCTTCACTGTTAGCTGCTGTCATGGCTAGCTTGGAGAACCCAGCCTCTTTTTGCGACACCACCTCTGCTGCAGTGGTTGAGGCCACGGCCCATGTTCCTGCTTCTAGCTTTAGAGATGCTTTTCTGTCTCTTGGAGTCCTCATAACTCTTCAGGAAGAAAGTGTATGAGATATAAAATCAGCATAGGGTTGAAGGTAGTGAGCAATTTACATTTTCTCCTCTTCCCTCTGCTTTGCTGCTATCCCAAGCCCTGAACACTTCCTTGAATCTACTCCTCTGGGGTGTATTCTAGGCATAGAGCTGATGTGGGCAGAGGTGAAGTGATTGTAGTGTTCACTGCTGCTGGCCGTTACTGTGTCACTTAAGACCACCTACAGGACTTGGAGACTCTCCTTTCCTCTTCCTTCACAGTTATCTGCTTGCCTACATTAATGACTCCCCAGTTGTGATGCTCAGGCAGCTCAGTGTGCCTCTCCCTTCCTTTCATATCTGTCCACTCAGTGATCAAATCCTGTGATTTCACCCCTGCAATTTCCCTCTTATCTATCCCTGTCTTTCTGCTTCTGCTGCTACCTGAACAATTGCAAACAAGCTTTTCTTCTCAAAGCTCTCTGTTCTGGAAATGCCTGTCCTGGTTGCAGCCTCTACAACAGGGGCGTCCAGCCTGTGGCCTGTGGCTGCCTGCTGACCCTGTGAGGTCTTTTTTTCTTTATCTTTTTTTCCTTTTCTTTATCTATATCACAGAAAGTATGCACAGACCTTTCTTTTTCTCATCAGCTTTCATGAGTGTTTGTGTATTTAATGTGTGGTCCAAGACAACTCTTATTCTTCCAATGTGCAGAAGAGAAGGAAAAAGGTTGACTCCCCTGCTCTGCAAAGCCAACTGTCACTGCTCACTACCTAGGCCTCTCTCTTCATTTACTTATTTGCTTCTTGGGCTCTTATATAATATTAAATGTTCATTAGATGTTCTACAATATATCCAGAGCAACCTTGTCAGAACAGGGAGGGGAAAAGCTATCTGTCTTCTCTCTTGTCATTTCTCTCAGCTGAATGAATTAAATATTTTTATTGCCTTGAAGATTAATTATCTTCTGTCCCCAGGCCAACTTTAATATTCTAACTGTATCTTTTTGTGACTGGGGCCTGACAGCTGGAATTTCTGCCCTCACTCTACACTCTGCTTCTGCCAGGTTTCTCATCATCTTCGTATCATGTAGGCTTCCGCAGTGAGTCACAGTCCCTGAGTTCGGAGAGAGAGCAGAGTCTGACCCACTCTGTATTGAATCATAGGTCTTAGAGCTGAGAGACCTGCTGAAATCTTCTGTCCTTTCTAGCACGTGAAATACTGTTATTGTATTTAACAAATAAATACCTGAGGCTTAGAGAGTTTAAGTGACAAACCCAAGGCCAGCCAGCTAATAAATTTTGGGTCCCTAATATCAGATTAGATTTTAGTCCATAAATATACTTTATCCTTTATAGGCAAGCCCACCCCTAATCCCCCACCCCAAGAGACAATCTCATGTCAACTTTTGACCTACTTTTGTCCTTTTTAAAATTTCAGTGTAAAAATATGAAGAGGGTACATGGATTCACATGCATTTGTTGTATAATGGTGAAATCAGGGCTTTTAGTGTACCTATCACCAGGACAGTGTTCATTGTACTGGATAGGTAAGTTTTTACCCTTTCCTTCATAGTTTCCAATGTCCTTTCTATCTGTTTGTGCCCATGTGCATGCCGAGTTTAGCTCTGACTTATTAGTGAGAGTGTGTGACATTTGTTTTTCCATTTCTAAAATACTTCCTTTGGGATAATGGTCTTTGGTACCATGTAAGATGCTGTGAAAAACATTTTATTCTTTTTTATGGCTGAGTAGTATGGTGCATATATGTGTGTGTGTACAGGGTAGCCAAAAGTTACAACTATTTAAACTGCACGTGAACTTTATGTCTACCCTGTATATATCACATTTTCTTTATCAACTGATGAATTGATAGGCACTTAGGTTGAGTCCATATCTGCAGTTGTGAATTGTGCTGCAGTAACATTCAAGTGCAATTCAAGTGTAGGCAGTTTTTTGTTAAAAATGATTTATTTTCCTTTGGGTAGATACCCAATAGTGGGTTGATGGTCAAATGGTAGGTATACTGTTAGCTCTTTGAGGAGTCTCCATGCCATTTTTCTCAGGGGTTGTACTATTTACAGCCTCACTAATTGTATATGTGTTTGTTCCACATGAGCATCTGTTCTTTCTTGACTTTTTAGTAATGGCCATTCTGACAGAGTATCTCATTGTGGCTTCAAATTGAATTTACCTGATGGATTAGTGATGTTGAACTTTTTTTTCATATATTTGTTGGTCATTTGTCTGTCTTTTGAAAAAATTCTGTTCATATTTTTTGCCCCCTTTTTAATGTAGTTGTTTGTTTTTTTCTTGTTGACTTGTTTTGAGTTCTTTGTAGATTCTGGGTGTTAGTCCTTGTTGGATATGTAGTTCGTGAATATTTTCTCCCATTCTGTAGCTTGCCTATTTACTCTGTTGATTATTTCCTCCACTATGCAGAAGCCATTTAATTTAATCAAGTTCCATTTATTTATTTTTGCTGTTGCTGTGTTTTCTTTTTTGGGTCTTAGTCATAAGTTGCCTAGGTCTATATCTAGAAGAATTTTTCCTGCATTTTCTTCTGGAGTTTTTATGGTTTCATGCCTTATATTTAAGTCTTTTTTTTTTTTTTTACAGTTTTTGGCCGGAGCCAGGCCACCTCCCATATATGGGGCCAGCGTCCCACTTCCTTGAGCCACAGGTACCACCCACGTTTAAGTCTTTAATCCATCTTGAATTAATTTTTGTGTATGTTGAGAGATAGGGATCCTGTTTCATTCTTCAGCATGTGGCTATCCAGTTTTCCAGCACTAATTATTGAATAGGACATCCTTTCCCCAGTGTTTGATTTTGTTTGCCTTGTCAAAGATCAGTTGTTTATAGCTATATGGTTTTATTTCTGATTTCTCTATTCTGTTCTGTTGGTCTTTTGTCTGTACTTTTATACCAGTACTATACTGTTTTGGTTACTGTAGCCTTCTAGTATGATTTGAACTCAGATAATGTGTTGCCTCCAGATTTGCTCTTTTTGCTTAAGATAGCTTTGGCTATTTGGGCTCTCTTTTGGTTCCAGATGAAACTTAGGATTATTTTTTCTGAATCTATAAAATAAGACTTTGGTGTTTTGAAGGGAATTATATTTAATCTGTAAGTCACTTTGAGCAGTATGGACATTTTAATGAAATTGATTCTACCAATCCATGAGCATGGGATGTTTTCCCTTTATTTGTGTCATGTATGATTTCTTTCATCAGTGTTTTATAGAAATCATTGTAGAGATCTTTCGCTTATAAATATATTCCTAAGTATTTTATTTTCTTTGTAGTTATCGTAAATGGTATCAAGTCCTTGATTTGACTTTCAGCTTGATCATTACTAGTATATAGAAATATTCCTGATTTGTGTACATTGATTTTGTAACCTGAGACTTGGCTGAATTTATTTGTTAATTCTTGGAGTCTTTTGGTGGACGTTTTGGGATTTTCTAGGTACAAGATCATATTATGAGCAAACAGGGATAGTTTGACTTCTTTTTTCCAAATTTGGATGCCTTTATTTTTCTTCTTGCTTGATTGCTCTGACTAGGACTTCTATGTATGGTCAATAGAAGTGGTGACAGTGAGCATCCTTGTCTTGTACCAGTTCTTAGGGGGAATGCTTTCAACTTTTCTCCATTCAATGTAATATTGGCTATGGGTTGTCATATATGGCTTTTATAATCTTGAGGTATGTTCCTTCTACACTTAGTTTGTTGAGGGTTTTGATCATGAAAGTGTGCCAGATTTTATCAAATACTTTTTCTGCATCTGTTGAGATGCTCGTATGGTTTTTGTTTTTGCTTCTGTTTATGTTGGTGAATCACATTTATTGATTTACATGTGTTGCATTGTCCTTAAAGCAATCTCTTAATTTGGAGAAGGCTTCAACTCCCTTTACAGATAAAATGCAAGACCCCCTTTTGCAATATTATGCCTTGTCTGTATAAGGAAGAATGGTAGCTTAGAAGAAGTTACCTCCTCTTAGGCAGGTGATATCTGGTGAATAGGCAGACTCCCTTTGTCCCTTGTCTCCTAGCAAGCTCATAGGGTCAGCATGTGGGAAACTCTATTCCTACATATGTCTTATTCAGTGAATCCTTATAGGTTCTAGTATATAAAAGGACTTTTTTTGTTTATCTCTAAAATGGCTTTTTGGTCCTTTGGGACCACTAACCATTAACTCTTCATTTTTGTCTTCCATCTCAAACTAAAAAGTAAACTTGTGTTCTTCCTACATGTGCCTCACCCTTGATATCCTACCCACCTTCCAATAATCCCTCTATTCTCCTGGGGCTTTTCTGTTCTTCTGGTTACCCAGGCTTAGAATGCTTTGTAACTCAGCTTGAAAAGAGTCCTCTAATCATTTAGTCTGTCTGTACTCACCAAGGCTGTCATTTTTTACCCCTTGCACATGCCTGGAATAACTACTCCTGTCTATTCCCTTGTGGCTGCCACCAGCCACAGCCATGTGTTTGTGCTCTTTCCTGGACCACTGTTGGAGTTTTGTAGTGATCTCCTGGCCCTTTGTCCTTCTACCCATCATGCAGACTGACAGACTCTGAACACTGTCCCGCTTTTGAGCCTAAAACTCCATGAAGCTATCAAGCTAAACATTCTCTTTTGTAATATAACTTTCATCCCCAGTATAAGCTAGTCATACAAAGTGGGCTGCTCGTGTCTCCTACATATTTAGTGATTGTTTACTAATTTGTTCCCTCTGTTCCTCTCTTCCTCCTTCAATGAAAAAATATAGTAACATTTCTGTGCAAACTATAAAACATGCAATATTTTATCTGTTCAGCAAAGTATTCTGCTATGTGAAAGGGAAGAATGGGGTTTGGGGGTTGATTAACAAGTCACTGTAAGCTGGTGATATGTGTACATCATCTTATTTACTATTGTGAGTTAGATTGAGTTATGTTCATATTACATGCCTAGAGACTGACTTCTTAAGAAAAAAGTACCAGGCCCTCCTACTCTTCTCTTGATCTAGTATTAGAGTCAGAGTAGTGGGTGGAAACTAAAAAATCTTTAGGCTGGTAGGAAGGTCAAGGCAAATATATAAATAATCATTCTGGAAGAAAATGCCCATTGTCCTAAGGACTATAGGTAAGCTGCTATAGAAATTCTGAAGATGATAAAATTTCTTCTAGCTGGGGTATCAAGGAAGACTTCATGGAGAAATTAGATTACTACTTACTGAGTATGAGAAATAGGCAGTATTTTGACAGAAGGAGGTAAGAGATGGGACTAGAAAGAGGGACTAGCAGAGGCACAGAGAGGAAATGTCCTTGGTGTCACCAGCTGTCTTCAGTGTACAGTCCACATTGAAGGAGCACAGGATTCTTATGGTGGAAGGTATAGTGGGATATAAGGCTTTAAAGGTGAACTGTAGCCTGTTCATCACTGACCACTTAAATGTCTGGCTAAAGGATTCATGATTTGTTCTATAGGTACGGGGAGCCATTAGCAGGAGGGGAACTGCTAATTTGAGCTAAGATTTAGAAAGGTTACTTTGGGTACTCAGTGAATTGGAGAAAAGGACAGATAGCATAGAGGAGAAACACTTAATAAGGTGTTGGCATTGTCCTGTCTAGATGATCTGAAAACCCAAACTAGCCCAGTGGCAGTGGACATGGAAAAGAGGAGCACTATGGGGATAGAACCAGGGAGACAGAATTACAGGACTTGGGGAGTGGGAAGAGGAGTCAAAGATGATTCCAAGGTGACTGCAAGAATAGTGATGGTAGCACCTAACAGAAGTAGGAGGATCAGGAGGGATTAATAACCAGAATTTATAAGGAATTATAACAACACGATAGGAAAACATCGAATAATCTGATTAAAAATGAGCAAAGGATCTGAATAGACGTTTTTCAAAAGAAGACATACAAATGGCCAACAGGTATGTGGAAAAATGCTCACCATCATTAGTTATCAGAGATGTGCAAATCTAAACTACAATGAGATACCATCTCACCTCAGTTAAAATGGCTTTTATCAAAAAGTCAGGCAATAATGAATGCTGGTAAGAATGTGGAGAAAGGGGAACCCTTGTACATAGTTGGTGGGAATGTAAATTATTGCAACCACTATGGAGAGCAGTATGGAAATTCTTCAAAAAACTGAAAATAAAACTATCGTATGACTTAGCAATCCCACTGCTGGGTATACATCTAAAGGGTAGGAATTCAGTATGTCAAAGAGATAGAGATATTTGCACTCCCATGTTTATTGTTGCACAATTCTCAATAGCCAAGATGTGGAAGCAACCTAAGTGTCCATCAGTGGATGAGTGGAAACAGAAATTGTGATCCAAATATGCAATGGAACATTATACAGCCACAAAAATGAAATCCTGCAAATTGCAAAAACATGGATGGAACTGGAACATTATGTTAAGTGAAATAAGCCAAGTACAGAAAGACAGATCTTCTATGTCTTCACTCCCATATGTGGGAGCTAAATGTTAAAAACAATTGATCTCCTGGAGTTAGATTAGAGTGATGGTTACCAGAGGCTGAGAAGGATAGGAGGGGATGGGGGATTCGAGGGAGGTGAAAAAACAGAGATGGTTAATGGGTGTAAAAATAGAACAAGTGACTATAATTGACAGTAAGGTAGTGTAAACTTCAACTGAAAGAGAAGAATTAGAATGTTCTTAACATAAAGAAATGTTAAATGTGTGAGTTAATTATTCTGATCTGATTACATTGTATGCTTGTATCAAAACATCACATGCATGCTATAAAGGCATACAACTATTGTGTGCCCATAAAAATTAAAAATAAAGTATTAACAAAAGAAATGGAAGGGTCAGGAGGAGAAACAGATTTGGGAATGGGAAGAGGTAAGATGGTGGTAGATGGTGTGTTCTGATTTGTGCAGATTGAACTTTAGGTGCAGGTAAATTGCCTATTTTATATCTGGGCTTTGTACTCTTCACCACTACTGCCACCATTCTTGGTCCCCTTCTGTCTTTCCTCTGTATTAATAAGTAAACTTCTGGCTCCCTGTATGCTGAACTATGCAGCTGAGTGAAACTCTCAAGTGGAATTTGTCTGTCTTTGGATTTCTGATGTACCATCCATACCACTTGGTTTTTCCCAAGTCCAGTCTCCCCAGCGTGTCTCTCTGTATACAAATATATGGGATGAGCTCCTGGTGATTATAACTGGCATAACACCACCAGTAGTTCATGTTTATACAAACATTTACAGTTGACAAAAAGTTTAGAATGGTCAGAAGTGTGTTGTACTTCCTGGCTAGTCCCCTAGGTAGGGTCATTGAGCCATTGACTCAATATGCTAAAAAGGCTATGAGAGATTAAAAGTAGATTTTTAGTCTAATAATAAATGCAGTTGAAGCCATTAGCACATATCACATAGGAAAGTTGGGATGATTTTTAGCTGGTATAGGTAGGCAGACTCTGTTGATTAAATTTAAAATATATTCAGGATGCTAACAATGCTGAGATGGATGTTTTATGGGCATTGAGAATAGCTGTCATGTATCAGGTACTTACTTTGTATAGATACTGCTCTGAGCATTTTACATATCGTAATTAAGTCAGATCTCATTAGGTGTACAACCTTTTTCTTTTCCTCTGTCACACGTTAGAAGAGTAAGAGTTGTCTTGGGTCAGACACTAAATACACAAACACTAAAGACAAATGACTAGCACAAAAAAGATTTGTGCGTACTTTTCATGATATCTGACACCACAGATAAGTAGAAAAGTCCTCACAAACTCACCATGCAGCTTCTGGGCTGTAGGTTGGACACTTCTACATCTAGCGAAATAGCAATTACTGTTATTCCTGTTTATTAGATGGGAAAACTGAGACATGGAGAGTTGAGGAACTTGTCCAAGGTCATGTAACTCAGATGTGACAGAGCCAGCATTCCAGACCCTGTACCATTAGCCAGTCTATATACTGCCCCTCCATGATGTATTCACCAGCCTTCAAATATTATTTAAAGCAAACTCCAGTCTGTTGTATTCTTTACTCCTAGAAAGCGAGACATTATTGTCCTTCTCTCTGCATCCCTATTGCTGGCACGCGGCACATGTTCGCTAATGTTGATGAATGAAGGTGTATCTTTCTAAGTCACTTCCTACTCTGATGTGAAGTGAAAATGGTCAAGGGAGTCTCTTATTCTTCTAGCATATTTTCCTATTTTTGCTGCTGGAGATGTTGTATTTCACAGAAGAGATATAGGGTGGTGATATAGCTCCACTTTTGGTGTAGATTTGGACAATTCGCCTTTCCAAACCTCAGTTTTTTAATCTGTAAAACAGAGATAATGATAAAGCCTGCTATGTAGAGCTTTATAGTAAGGATTAAATGAAATAATCCTTATAAAACTCTTAGCCTTGTATTTGGCACATAGAACTAATAAATGTTGGATTATATCATTATTAATGGAAATTTTGAAACTGTACAAGAGGGAATACAACCAGTTTTAGGGTAAGACCAATATTTTGATTAAAATGGAAAACAGTGCTTTTAAAGTGCCCTTTAGAAATCTATAACCATTATGTTAGTTGATGGAAGCAAAAATGTTTTGTTTACTCATAAAATTATCAAGGCTGACACATTTAGAGAGAAATAAATTTAGAAAGTTTTGGGAGAGTTGCTTTTCTCTTCTAATTTTTTTTTGGGGGAGACAGATTCTCACTTTGTTGCCCTCAGTAGAATGCTGTGGTCTTACAGCTCACAGCAACCTCCAGTTTTGGGGCATAGGGGATTCTCTTGCCTCAGCCTCCTAAGTAACTGGGACTACAGGCACCCACCACAACGCCTGGCTATTTTTTTGTTGCAGTTTGGCCGGGGCTGGGTTTGAACCCACCACCCTTGGTATATGGGGCCAGTACCCTACTCACTGACCACAGGCGCTGCCCTTCTAAATTTTTTTTTTTAATGAAAGATAAAAGAGATCTGGAGGAAAAAATGTTTTTCTACCCTTTAAAACTTTCAAACTTCCAGCTAGGAGCTTTTAGCTCAGCAGCTAGTGCACTAGCCACATACACCAGAGCTGGTGGATTTGAATCCAGCCCAGGTCTGCTAAACAACAATGACAACTGCAACCAAAAAATAGCCGGGTGTTGTGGTAGTCACCTGTAGTCCCATCAATTTGGGAGGCTGAGGCAAGAGAATCACTTAAGCCTAAGAGTTTGAGGTTGCTGTGAGCTGTGATGCCACAGCACTCTACCAGGAGCAACAAAGTGGGACTCTGTCTCAAAACAAAAAAACAAACAAACAAACAAAAAAGAAACTTTCAGAGTTCCCCATTTGTTTCTCTAGGACATTGGCTATCCAATAGTTGACAAGATAAGTGAACCAGTATATAAGTATCTACTTTGTGAGTATCTACTAGGTGAGTAAATTGAAGCTAAGAAAGTCTTGGTAAGTTGGTCAAGTTCACAGACCTAATAGAAATTAGAAGTTATCCTCACTCGGACTATTGCAGTGGCTTCCCAACCGTCTGTAATTGCAGAGCTCATGGTCCTTTCCTACTGCCCTACAGCCTTCGTGCTGTGTGTGGTAGAGGGTGACAGCTTATATTTATAGCTTCATATTGGAGTTGCTGGAACATGTAATTCATTCAGAAGTATTTGACCTCTGTATTGCTTGAAGTCAAGACAGAACCAGATTCCTGGAGGAACTCAGGAATCTCAGGTCCTCAGTCACCATTGCTGCATACTACTTATTTAAAATACTTAAGAAATAATGTTACATCATCGTGAATGCTCAACTCTGCCAGTATAGCCTTTGTAAATGGGACATACTGTTGAAAGGAACTTGATAAGAGAAATCTAAGCAGCATAGGTCTTTGAAAACTTGGTTATTCTCTTTTGGAATGAGTGTGTTAAGGTTTCAAAATTGTGCTTTTGAGAGACTGTTTATCCACATTTAGGGGCTACTGTTGCCCTCAGTCTTGTTAGAGGGGCAGAGAAAGAGATGAACGTGCAATGATGTGTTTTCTGAGTGAACCTCTCCAGCCTCTGTGGTGGGCTGAGGGTGCATGTAGAGGCAGAATGGTCACAAAGGGAGGGAATGGGGCAGTCAGCCACCTGCCTCAACCAGAGCCTTTCTATCACTAAATTGAGAATATTTTTACTACCGGCTTTCTGTCACTATAAATCAGATTTGCCTTTCTTAGAGTTCCATATGATGAAGTCATACGCTGTTTACTTTTTTGTATCTGGCTTCTTTCACTCAGCACAATGGGTTTGGAGATTTATCCACGCTGTTATGTGGATAAAATAGAATATCAGTAGATATTCTTCTTTCACCGATGAGTAGTATTTCATTATATGACTGTATACGGTTTGTTTATCCACTTATCCATTGTGTTAGTTTTCTCTTGCTACATAACAAATCACCACCAAGTTAGTGACTCACAATGGGATGTAATTATTAGTTCATAGTTCTGTGTGTCAGAAGTCTGGGTGAAATGGGCAGGATTTTCTTTAAGGATTTCACAGAACCTAAGTCATGGTGTCAGCTTGTCTAGATTCTTATCTGGAGACTCTAGAGAGAATCTGCTTCTGAGCTTGTTGGCAGATTTCAGTCCTTCAAAGTGATAGGAGTGGGGTCGCTGTCAGCTCAGAGTTGCTCTCAGCAGTGATGCTGCTCTCCGGTCCTTGCACGTGGCCCCTCCATCTTCAGAGACAGCAGTGGTGCCTCAGATCCTGCTTGTGCTTCCAGTCTTCTAAATTCTCCTTTTGCCACCGGCCAGAGAAAACTCCTGCTTTTAAAAGGCAGGTGTGATTAGATTAGGATCTACATCTGGAGGTAGTAGCCTTCCATTTTTGGTAGACCTTTTTGATATTAAGGAATACTTTGCAGCTTTAAGCATTTTTATCCATTGATCCTCATTCTGCTACCTGATTACCCTTGTCCTGTCCCATGGCCCTTGTATCATCTTGTCCAGACTAAATCTTGTCCAGACTAAAAACATTCATTTATTTTCCCCTTTATTTTTCACATGACATGTTGTAGTAGAGCATTAAATTAAGTGCACTCTGTGGAATTATACATCATTGGATTTAAATTTCAGCTATGCCACCTACAAACTGTGATATTAGAAAAGTTAACTTCTGTGAACCATGGTTTCCTTATCTATGTGTACTTTATGGGATCAATTCATAGATGCAATGGGCTAATGTATGCAAAGCTCTTAAGCACCTTCCCTGTCACATTCTATACACCCCATATATGCTAGCTAATATTATTATGTCAATATTGTTACTCTTTCCCCCATTTTGTTCTTTTTCTTTTGGATGTGATCTGTATTGTAAATGACCCTAATAAATTGTACAGTCCAAATTGTATAGCTACCTTAAGGAGATTAATAACTTTTTTTCTTTTTCAGTAATTTTACTTTTGAAAATTTATCCCAAGGAAGTAATCAGAGGTACAGGTAAAGATTCTTGTTCAAGAACGTTGATCACACATTTATAATGCAAAACACTGAAAGCAACCTGGGTGTACCCCACAGTGGGGAAATAGTGAAATAATGCATATCCCATGTTGCTATAAAGCCAGGAAAATCACATTTTCGATGAAAAGGTGGGAAACATAACATTAGCTTAAGTGAAAAAGTCATGATATAAAACTGAATATATAGTATGAGCCCTGCTGTGTTTCTGAAATTATATATGTTTTATTCACACACAGACAAATAAGGATAGGAAAGGACTAAAGAAAATATGCTATTCGTTAACAGTAGGCAATGGGATTATAGATATTTTAAATTTTCTTTATTATATTTTTTATACTAAGTGTCTATTAGTTTTATAACCTGAAAAATATGTTTTATTTAAAAATTATTTTGTGTGTGTATAGTTGTATAACCCCAAACAGAACCTAATAATCTACAGCTTTTTGTTGGGCCAGAAAAGTTACAGTCACATCAGTAGATCAAGAAGGTAACTGTGATGATCACTCAGGAACTGGACTTCAGGCAATGGGGCTCCAGCAGTCACCTTTCCTGGGAACAGGACAGCAGCACTTCTGAACCTGCTGACCTGTGGGGCTGTACCTAGGAAGGGAGTCTGTCTGGTTTGGTCATGTGGCACCAGATGCCTTCATCTTCTTCGTGCCGTGTTCGTTGTTACACTGCACACACTTGTTATAATAAGCTTTGATCTCTCTGTCACATCTTATCTTCATTACTGACTTTCTAATGTGAGAAAGAATAAGGCTTTAGGATGTGGCCTCAATAAGTTTTGTTTTGTTTTAATCAAAAGAGAAAAAGTGATTCTCAGTGTGAGGGGCTCTGGGGTGTATCAGAGGGCCTATTGGTCAGGGCCCGTATTCACATGTTTCTGCCTCATGCCTGGCAATGGCCCAGCCAAGCTCTGCTGTGTAGCTGCAGCAAAGGCAAAGACTTTTGGGCCTGTGCACAAATGGCTCAGAGTCAGACAGCCTGTCATCTTGTTTATCTTGTTCTTTCTGGGGATGGAATCATAATAGGAAGGGGCTGTGCTGCCTCCCCCTACTCATGCTCCATATTACAGGCCCATTTACCCCTACAACATCACCCGGTATGGAGGGGGAGAGCGGTGGTACTTTTTCTTATGCCTTGTGGGATTTACCTGTGATGTCTTAGGAGGCTCTTCTGTTTAGTCACTGACTCAAAATTTTTTTTTTTAATTTTTTTTTATTTTTATTAAATGATAGCTGTGTATATTAATGCAATCATGGGGTACAGTGTGGTGTTTTCATATACAATTTGAAATACTTTCATCAAACTGGTTAACATAGCATTTATGTCATTTTCTTAGTTATTGTGTTAAGATGTTTATATTCTACTCTTACTAAGTTTCACTTGTACCCTTGTAAGATAAACCATAGAAATGATCCCTCCAATCACCCTCCCTCCACCTATCTCCCTGACTCAAAGTTCTTAACATCTGAAGGTTGTCTCTGAATTCATTGATTATTTGCAGAATTCAAAGCATTTACAAGACCCTCATAAAGAGCTGAGAAAGTTCAGAGATAGATTTAGTATCATTTATTTAGCATTTCTGTGCCAACTTCTGAGCCATGAGTGGTGAACAGTACAAAGATGAGTGATTTTAATTCATCAGACACCAGAGTAGAACCTAGTATGTTCAGGACACTGTGCAAGGCACTGAGGATAGAGATGAATGAGACACAGTCCTCATGCTTAGGAAAGTTATACTCTGGGAAAAAGACAGATTTATCATCTTCATAATCTGAGAAGAGACAAATGTGAGAACCACTTAATAATAAGTAGAATAAGTGCTTTTTCTATAGCAGGGCCCAGAGGAGAAAGCAATTACTTCCGAAGTGACCCAGCCACTTACTAGCTATGTATGTGCTTTTAGTCAAGGTATTTAAACACCCTGTTCTTCTAATTAATCTATAAAATATGGATATAATGATTTAATCCACATAAAGTACTTAGCCCCAGCTTTAACAATCAATAAATGTTAGCACTCCTTTTCCTTTTCTTCCTCTTTCCCAAGGATAAGTGGTGAAGGTTACACTGAACTGAGGACACAACATAGTCGGGCATGTTGAGGAGTAGGGTGGTTGGGTGCTGTGTATAGGGGTCTCATGAGGCTGAAATGCAAGTATTCGTCAGTAATTCTCTGGGAAGAGGCTAGACAACTACACTGGATCTAGACCACAGAGGATCTTAAGTAGCAGACGAAGCAATTTGGGCTTGGGCAGTGGGGAACAAAATAATTCACATATACTTTAGGAAGAACGTTTTGACAGAACAAAGAGAGACTGAGAGGAGACGAACACCAAGGAAGCTGCCCCAGAATTCCAGGCAAGAGCTAAGGCCGAAATTAAGACTGAGATTGTATCTCTGACTCGCTCAGTGTGGCAGAGGCTGAGGAAGAGATTTAGTTCTGCTTTTTCTGTGAGCCTATGGGTTTCTTGCTGGGGGAACACTGGTTTGGGTGACAGTTGATCGCATGTAGCCCATAAATTTTAATATTCTGAGATTATGTTCAGCTTTCTGACCTCAGGGCTGCTGTACCCATACATTGCTGCCCATTTGGCTGCACTCACTACATTGTGTGGGAGTTGAGCATCTGCACAGGACTTCTCTGCACATGGATGCCAGTGGTCTGCCATGGAACCTGTTGAAATGTGAGACAGCCTCATGCAGGAGAGCATTACTGAAGAGAGACCCAGTAGTTAAAATCACAGCAATGAAAATTACTTCATTATTGTTCACATAGGAAGACATATTTTCTAGGAGCCCTGTGATGTAAAGAGTGAGAATATCAAGGAGGGTGGAGGCAGTAACACTGACTGGGCTTCTCAGTACTGGCACAGTGATTTTGAACCGGCATGCCACAGTGTACTGGTGTGCAGTGAGATGATCTTAGGTATGTCACGAAAAATTTTGAAGACCATTAATTAAATTATTTTTGAAAGAAGTTCAGAGCTCAGTAAATATACTCATTTTTTATTTTCTTACTTTTTTCATGTATACATTAATGCATTTATGGGGTACAATGTGCTGATTTCATGTAGAATTAGGAATGCTTACATCACACTGGTTAATACATGCCTCATCTTGTTTACTTAATTTTGTGTTAAGACATATATGCTCTATGCTAATAG
>CAUYQV010045108.1:0-15952 GCA_963574575.1 Galagoides demidoff | reverse complement strand
CACCTGTGGTCCCAGCTACTTGGGAGGCGGAGGCAGGAGACTCGCTTGAGCCCAGGAGTTGGAGGTTGCTATGAGCTGTGATGCCATGGCACTCTACCCAGGGGGATAGCTTGAGGCTCCGTCTCAAAAAAAAAAGAAATTTTAGACTTAAACTTAACCATTCAATAATGGGATTTAACAGACATCTATAGAACATTTTATCCTAACAAAACTGAATACATATTCTTCTCATCAGCCCATGGAACATACGCCAAAATTGATCACATCTTAGGTCACAAGTCTAACTTCAGCAAATTTAAAAGAATAGAAATTATTCCTTGCATCTTCTTGGACCATCATGGAATAAAAGTTTAACTCAGTAACAACAGGAATCTGCATACTCATACAAAAACATGGAAACTAAATAACTTTATGCTGAATGATAGCTGGGTCATAGACAAGATTAAGAAGGAAATTCCCAAATTTTTGGAACAAAATGATAATGAAGACACAAATTATCAGAATTTCTGGGATACAGCAAAGGCAGTCCTAAGAGGGAAATTTATAACACTGCAAACCTTCCTAAAGAGAACAGAAAGAGAGGAAGTTAACAACTTAATGGAACATCTCAAGCAACTGGAAAAGGAAGAACATTCCAATCCCAAACCCAGAGGAAGAGAAATAACCAACATTAGAGCAGAATTAGATGAAATCAAAAACAAAAGGATTATACAACAGGTCAATAAATCTAAAAGTTGGTTTTTTGAAAAGGTCAATAAAATAGATAAACTTTTGGCTAACCTAACCAGGAAAAAAAGAGTAAAATCTCTAATTTCATCAATCATAAATGGTAAAGACAAAATAACAATAGACTCCTCAGAAATTAAAAAAATCCTTAATTATACACCATGACCAAGTGGGTTTTATCCCAGGGCTCAAGGCTGATTCAATATATATAAATCTATAAATATAATTCATTACATAAACAAATTAAAAAACAAAGACCACATGATTCTCTCAATTGATGCAGAAAAAGCTTTTGATAATATATAGCATCCTTTCATGATCAGAACACTTAAGAAAATTGGTATAGAAGGGACATTTCTTAAACTGATAGAGGCCATCTACAGCAAACCCACAGCCAATATTGTACTGAATGGAGTTAAACTGAAATCATTTCCACTCAGATCAGGAACCAGGCAAGTTGCCCACTGTCTCCACTGTTTTTTAACATTGTAATGGAAGTCTTAGCCATCACAATTAGGCAAGAAAAGCAATCAAGGGTATCTATATAGGATCAGAAAAGATCAAACTTTCACTCCTCACCGATGATATGATTGTATATCTGGAAAACACCAGGGATTCTACTACAAAACTCTTAGAATTGATCAAGGAATACAGTAGCATCCCAGGTTGCAAAATCAACACTTATAAATCTGTAGCTTTTATATATACCAACAATAGACAAGCTGAAAAAACAGGCAAGGATTCTATTCCATTCACATTAGTGCCAAAGAAGATGAAATATTTCTAACAAAGGACGTGAAAGATCTCTATAAAGAGAACTATGAAACTCTAAGAAAAGAAATAGCTAAAGATGTTAACAAATGGAAAAACATACCATGCTCATGGCTGGGAAGAATCAACATTGTTAAAATGTCCTTTTTTTTTTTTTTGAGACAGAGCCTCAAGCTGTGGCATAGCTCACAGCAACCTTCCACTCCTGGGCTCAAGCGACTCTCTTGCCTCTACCTCCCAAGTTGCTGGGACCACAGGCGCCTGCCACAATGCCTGGCTATTTTTTTTTTTTTTTGGTTGCAGCCATCATTGTTGTTTGGCGGACCTGGGCTGGATTCGAACCCGCCACCTTAGGTATATGTGGCTGGCGCCTTAGCCACTTGAGCCACAGATGCCGAGTCAAAATGTCTATTATTACCCAAAGCAATATATAATTTTAATGCAAACCCTATTAAAGCTCCAATGTCATACTTTAAAGATCTCGAAAAAATAATACTTTGTTTTATATGGAATCAGAAAGAACCTCGAATAGCCAAGGCATTACTCAGAAATAAAAACAAAGCAGGAGGAATCATGCTACCAGATCTCAGACTATAGTATAAATTGATAGTGATCAAAACAGTATGGTACTGGCACAAAAACAGAGAGGTAGAAGTATGGAACAGAATAGTGAACCAAGAGATGAACCCAGCTACTTACCATTATTTGATCTTTGACAAGCCAATTAAAAACATTCAGTGGGAAAAGGATTCCCCATTTAACAAATGGTGCTGGGTAAACTGGCTGGTGACCTGTAGAAGACTGAGACTGGACCCACACTTTTCACCATTAACTAAGATAGACTCACACTGGATTAAGACATGAACTTAAGACATGAAACTATAAAAATACTAGAAGAAAGTGCAGGGAAAACATTTGAAGAAATTGGCCTTGGTGAATATTTTATGAGGAGGACCCCCCAGGCAATTGAAGCAACACCAAAAATACACTACTGGAACCTGATCAAACTAAAAAGCTTCTGCACAGCTAAGAACACAGTAAGTAAAGCAAGCAGACAGCCCTCAGAATGGGAGAAGATATTTGCAGGTTATGTCTCCGACAAAGGGTTAATAACCAGAATCCACAGAGAATTCGAACATATTAGCAAGAAAAGAAAAAGTGATCCCATCTCGGGGTGGGCAAGGGACTTGAAGGGAAACTTCCGAAGAAGCCAGATGCATGACCTACAGACATATGAAAAAATGCTCATCATCCTTAATCATCAGAGAAATGCAAATCAAAACCACTTTGAGATAGCATTTAACTCCAGTAAGATTAGCACAAAATCCCAAAACCAGAGATGTTGATGTGGATGTGGAGAAAAAGGAACACTTCTGCACTGCTGGTGGGAATGCAAACTAATATGTTACTTTTGGAAAAATATTTGGAGAACACTTAGGGATCTAAAAATAGACCTGCCATTTGATCCTATAATTCCTCTACTAGGTATATCCAGAAGAGCAAAAATCACATTATAGTAAGGATACCTGTAGCAGGATTTTTATTACAGCCTAATTCATAATTGCTAAGTCATGGAAGAAGCCCAATGCCCCTTGACCCATGGATGGATTAATAAATTGTGGTATATGTACACCATGGAATATTATACAGCCTTAAAGAAAGATGGAGACTTTACCTCTTTCATGTTTACATGGATGGAGCTAGAACATAATCTTCCTAGCAAAATATCTCAAGAATGGAAGAAAAAGTATCCAATGTACTCAGCCCTACTATGAAACCAATTTATAGCTTTCATATGAAAGCTATGACCCAATTATAGCCCAAGAAGAAAGGGAAAGGGGAAAGGGAGGGGAGGGGGTAGGATGGGTGGAAGGAGAGTAATTGGTGGGACCACACCTACAGTGCATCTTACAAGGGTACACGTGAAATTTACCAAGTGTAGAATATAAATGTCTTAACACAATAACTAATAAAATGCGGCAAAGGCTATGTTAACCAGTTTGATGAAAATATTTCAAATTGTATATAAAACCAGCACATTGTACCCTATGATAGCATTAATGTACACAGCTATAATTTAATTAAAAAAAGAACAAGACAGACTAATGACCAAGAAACATAAAAAAAATGCTCTTTCCTTCAAATTTATGTAAATTTAAAAAAAAAAGGAAAAAATGCTCAAATCTCTAATCATCAGGGAAATGCAAATCAAAAGCACAATGAGATATCACTTAACTCCAGTGAAAATGGCTTTTATCAAAAGGTCCCAAAACCAATGTTGGCATGGATGCAAAGAGGAAGGAATACTTATAAACTGTTGGTGGGACTCCAAATTAGTATAGCCTTTATGGAAACTAGTATGGTAATATCTCAAAGAACTAAAAGTAGACCTACCATTCGATCCAGTGATCCCACTGCTCGGTATTTACCCAAAGGAAAAAAAATCAGCTAAAAATGGATTTAAGACTTAAAGTATAAGACCTCAAAACTATGAAACTACTAGAGGAAAACATAGGGGAAACACTCCAGGTCACTGGTCTGGGCAGAGATTTTATAGAAAACCTTAAAAACAAAGATAACAAAAGCAAAAATAAGCAACTAGGATTATATCAAACTAAAGAGCTTCTACATGGCACAGGGAACCATCAACAGTGAAGAGACAACCTGCAGAATGAGACATTATATTTGTAAGCTACTCATCCAATTTCTAAAACATCTGTGTCCAACCTGTGGTCTCTGGGCTGCATGCTGATTTTGTAGGACTTTTTTTGCTTCTCTGTGGTATCAGATATCATATCAAAAGTATGTATGGACTTTTTTTTCGCTAATCAGCAAAACCCGGCATTAGTGTTTGAGTATTTAATGTGTGGACCAAGACAACCCTGACTCTTCCAATGTGGGGCAGAGGAAATAAAAAGATTGGATACCCTGGATAATACAAGGAACTTGACACAATAGCAAAAAGCCAAATAAGGTAATTAAACAACGACAAATGAGCTGAAGAGACATCCGTCAAAAGAAGATATAAAGACGGCCAACAAGTACATGAAAAAATGCATTGTGAGGGCGGTGCTTGTGGCTCGGTGGGTAGGGCGCTGGCCCCATATACCGAGGGTGGCAGATTCAAACCTGGCCCTGACCAACCTGAACAAAAAAAAAAAAATAGCAGGGTGTTGTGGTGGGTGCCTATAGTCCCAGCTACTCAGGAGGCTAGGCAAGAGAATCATCACCTAAGCCCAAGAGCTGGAGGTTGCTGTGAGCTGTGATGCCATGACACTCTACTGAGGGCAATGAAGTGAGACTCTGTCTCTAAAAAAAAAAAAAAAAAGAAAGAAAGAAAGAAAAAATGCACTGATATTACTAATCATCAGGGAAATGTAAACCAAAACTCCAATGAGATATCATCCCACCCAAGTTAGAATGGCTATTATCAAAAAGACAAAAATGGCAAATGCTGATGAGGATGTGGAGAAAGGGAGCTAGAGGTGGGGAAAGGTTGGGGGAAGAGGAGGATAGCCAAAAATATGTTCTGATGTTCTACAGCACTATGGGGTGACTGTAATTAACAACAATTTATAGGATGTTTTAAAATAGCTGGAAGAACAGATTTTTGAATGTTTCTAACACAAAGAAATGATAAATGTTTGAGGTGATGGATATGTGAATTACCCTGATTTGATAATTACACACTGTATACATGTATTAAAATATCTATTCCCTAAATATAATAATTGTGGCTCGGCGCCTGTGGCTCAAACGGCTAAGGTGCCAGCCACATACACCTGAGCTGGTGGGTTCTAATCCAGCCCAGGCCCACCAAACAACAGAAACAACCAGAAAATGGCCGGGCATTGTGGGCGCCTGTAATCCCAGCTACTTGGGAGGTGGAGGCAAGAGACTCGCTTGAGCCCAGGAGTTGGAGGTTGCTGTGAGCTGTGACGCCATAGCACTCTACCCATGGTGATAGCTTGAGGCTCTGCTCAAAAAAAAAAAAATTGGTATGTGTCAATTAAAAATACCTGTCTATTGGCCTGCTGCAGTGGCTCACACTTATAATCCTAGCACTCTGGGAAGCTGAGGCAGGTGGATTGCTTGAGCTCAGGAGTTCAAGACCAGCCTGTCCAAGACTGAGACCCCATCTCTACTAAAAATAGAAAAATTAGGCAGCACCTATAGCTCAATCAGCAGGGCGCTGGGCACATACACTAAGGGTGGTGGGTTCAAACCTATCCTGGGCCTGCTAAACAACAATGGCAACTGTGACCAAAAAATAGCCAGGCATTGTGGCGGGCACCTATAGTCCCAGCTACTGGGAGGCTGAGGCAAGAGAATCGCTTATGCCCAAAAGTTTGAGGTTGCTGTGAGCTATGATGCCATTGCACTCTACTCAGGGCAACAGCTTGAGACTCTGTCTCAAAATAAAAAAAAAAAAAGAAAAATTAGCCACCCACTAGGCATTGTGGTGGGCACCTGTAGTCCCAGCTACTTGGGAGACTGAGGGAAGGGGATCCCTTGAGCCCAAGAGTTTGATGTTGTGGTGAGCTACGACGATACCATCTATTGAGGGTGACAATATGAGAATGTCTCAAAAAAAAAAGGAATTTATCTATCCATCTCTGGACAGCCATTAAATACCTGTTCTTTCTGGTAAATGGCTTCCAGGAATTCTACTTCTGGGAAACAACAGGGACATCCCTGACAACAATAAACACAACAGACTAGGTACAGGGGCTCACACCTATAATTCCAGCACACCTTGGGAGGCCAAGGTAGGAGGATCAATTGAGCTCAGGAGTTTGAATCTAGCCTGGGCAACATAGTGAGATCCCATCTCTACAAAAAGGAGAAAAATTAGCTGGCATGGCAGTGTGCATCTATAGTCCCAGTTACTTGGGAGGCTCAGGCAGGGGGATTTCCAGAGCCTAGGAATTAGATGTTGTAATCACAGTACCACTGCACTATAGTCTACCCTGTCTCAAACTAACCAATTAACCACCACAAACACACTCAAGACGCCCCAACAGCAGAGTGTGTGCCCATCCTATGCAGGAGCACATGTTTTATGGATGTCATTTTTTGTTTTAAGTAACTAAAAACAATTGCTCTTCAGAAGCAAATCTAAACTAACTGCCAAATGCAAATCCAGCCTGACAGCTCAGCTGCAAACTTTGCTCCTGGGTAAAAGGAGCTCCCAGTCTTGCACAGACCTTCTGTTGGTGCCTCCTTCTATGGGACAGGGAAGAAGCCCCTGTGATCAAGGACCACATACTCAGTAAACCACTGCAGACTCAAAAGTACCCAGAAGCTCATCCAGAGGAGTAGCCTTAGAAGTTAGGTGATACATTCTATTCTTTCATTTAAAATATTTTTCTTTCCCTTTTTTTTTTTCCTTAAGTATAACAGCAAAGAGGCTGGACGCAGCCTGACAACACACAAGGGATATTATCTGCATGCATCAGGAATCCTCTAGGTCCAACAAGATGGTCGGGATTTCCAAGGGGGGAAAATAGAGTTGACTTTAAATTGCTTGAAGAGCACCTTTGAAGGCTTCTGACACCTTGCTGAGGCTTTCCCTCTGGCCTTTGAGAAAAAGATAACCTTCTAATATTTAGGAGAGGAGAGAGACAGGGGAGAATGAAGAAGCCACAGAATCAGGCTTATCTTCTGTGCTTTAGCAGCTGAAAGGGCTGAAGACATTTTACATGTCCCCTAAAATTGCCCAGATGAAGAAAGGCAGGAACAAAACATGGACTCAAGGCTGCCTGAGGTTTGTGGGTCCCTGCCTGGGGCAGAGGTCTAAATGGGGCTCTACATTTAAGACACAGGGCATTTTAGCATACTGCCCTTGCTCTGGCTCCCTGTGACTACACTCCATGGCATCCTTTTCCCTTCTATGTGACAGTACCCAATCAGTAAGCAGGTAACACACAAAAGGGAGGACAGGACTTCACCCCTCCCCAAACACCTGCAGGGGAAGCTGCTCCCCTTTTACTGAGTACCAAGGCCACACTATTACAGTTATTATAAAATAAAAGGTGTTACATTCTCATGATAATGGATTTTCCCATCACCTGAAAATTATTTCCCCAGTATCTGTTACCAGGGTGAAAAACACCTCCAAAGTTTAGATATGCATCAGCATTTCCCTCAAATAGCTCCAGTTACAGCTTTTATGAAGAGCAAACAAAAATAAGAAGTTGAAAAACAAGTATAAATTAATCGCCACAAAAGGGGGATGGTGAAGAGGGATGGTGGGGGAAGGACTATATTAAACTTTGTTTTGTCTCACCAAAAGATACAATCTTAGAAGCAACTTCCCCAGCTTGGCTGAAAGTCAACGGGAGGCTGATCAGATGAAGCTATAGAAACTGTAATTTGTCAGACTGAGCATCTGCGACAAACCCACACAGAATTCAAGGAATGCAGATGACCTGATAAAAGGCCTTATGGTTGGCGGGGTGCCTGTAGCTCAAGCTGTACCAGAGCTGGCAGGTTCAAATTCAGCCCGGGCCTCCCAAACAACAACAACTACAACCAAAAAATAACCGGGCATTGTGGTGGGTGCCTATAGTCCTAGCTATTTGGGAGGCTGAGGCAAGAGAATAGCTTAAGCCCAGGAGTTTGAGGTTGCTGTGAGCTGTGACACCATGGCACTCTACCCAGGGTAACAAAAAAAAAAAAAAAAAAAAAAAAAGGGCCTTATGGTTAAAATGTTGCCCTGAGGACCCTCAAATCTACCATAAATTTTTCTTCATAAGCTGTTTTGTTCAGATGTGGTTTATCTCTTCTTGTGACACTGGGTGTATTTAAAGATACACCAAAGGGTATTTTAAAACCAAAGGGTGTTTGGTTTCTTTTCTGCCACAATGATGATAACAGAGACTTTTCTTTCCAGGAGAGCCAAGTAAAATTAATAAGAATTTTTTTTTTGGTAGAGACAGTCTCACTCTTATCACCCTCAGTAGAGTGTCGTGACATCACAGCTCACAGCAACCTCCAACTCCTGGGCTTAGGTGATTCTCCTGCCTCAGCCTCCTGAGTAGCTGGGACCACAGGTGCCCGCCATAACACCCGGCTATTTTTTGTTGCAGTTTAGCAAACCCCATATACCAGGTTTGAACCCACCACCCTTGGTATATGGGGCCAGCGCCCTACTCACTGAGCCACAGGCGCCTCCCTAATAAGAATTTTTATGATCCTAGGAAGAAAGACTTTAAAAGCAAACAAACACATAAACAAGGAATTGGAGCGGAAGGCAGAGGACCAGGATGGTGAGCAAAATAACTGATTTTTGATGGAGTAAAAGCCATTCCCATGGAAGGGAAAGCCAGGTAGAGCTTCTGAAGGGGCTAGAGTGAACTTAGAACCCAGCATGCCCCTGGATAAATGAGGAACCCCCATCATAAGCCATAACTGAACCCTGCTCCTGTAAGTTAAATTTTTCCTTTTTTTTTGAGACTGAGTCTTACTTTGTCACAGCAACCTCCAATTCCTGGGCATAGGTGATTCTCTTGTCACAGCCTCCTGAGTAGCTGGGACTACAGGTGCCCACCACAACTCCTGGCTATTTTTTTTTTAAGAGATGGGGGTCTCGCTTTTGCTCAGGCTGGTCTCAAACCTGTGAGCTCAGGCAATCCACCAGCCTTGGCCTCCCAGAGTGCTAGGATTACAGGCATGAGCCAACATGCCCAGCCTAATTTTTCTATTTTTAGTAGGGATGGGGTCTCACTCTTGCTCAGGCTGGTCTTGAACTCCAGAGCTCAAGCAATCCTCCCACCTTGGACTCCTAGAGTGCCGGGATTACAGGTGTGAGCCACCATGCCTGGTTAAATTTTTCTTTTACTATGTGAATTTTCTATTTTCTATACTCTTCAACAGAGATTACCAACATATATACTTAAAGAAAGTGAACTTTTAACATAACTTGGCCACAACAAGGTTTTGTGATGAGAAAACCCAGAACCAGCAAGATAAGGAATGTGTCCTCAACACTGTATGCTGCAACAGAGCAGTGACCTCTGAGGTTACTTTCTCTACCTTGTCAGGGTCACAAAACAAGACACTTGAATTCACGCTCTTTAATTTCAGGAAAGCCTCTCCTTCTTCCCTACCCCCCTTCCTTCCTTTCCTCCTGCCTTATCTCACTCCCTTCCTCTTTCCTTCCTTCAGGCCTCTTTCTCGCTCTTAAATATAACTTGAACAAACTTGATTTTCTGTTTTCTTTGCAGAAAAGTAGAAACAAACTGAAGGGAAGAAGAGACAGGGAGGAGAACAGCAAGAGAAGCCGTGAAGTTCTCTGCACAAAAGGACCGAAGAAAGGAGAACTGAGGACTGGGAGAAAGCCTGTTTATTCGTTGTTTGAGTTGGCGTGGTGGCTCATGCCTGTAATCCTAGTACTCTGGGAGGCCCAGGCAGGAGGATATGAGGCCTTAGGAGTTTGAGACCAGCCTGAGCAAGAGTGAGACCCCTGTCTCTACTAAAAATGAAAAATTAACTGGGTATTGTGGTGGGTGCCTGTAGTTCCAGCTACTTGGGAAGCTAAGACAAGAGGATTGCTTGAACCCAGGAGTTTGAGGTTGCTGTGAACTAGGCCGACACCACAGTACTCTACCTCAGGCAACAGAGAGAAACGCTGTAACCCTATCTCAAAAAAGAAAAAAATGTTTGTGGTTTTCTTTTTTTAAATTTTTTTAATTTTGAGACAGTCTCACTATGCTGCCCTTGGTAGAATGCAGTGGCGCCACAGCTCACAGCAACCTCAAAGTCTTTGGCTTAAGCGATTCTCTTGCCTAAGCCTCCCAAGTAGCTGGACTACAGGTGCCCACCACAACACCCTGCTATTTTTTTGTTGCAATTATTATTGTTGTTTAGCTGGCCTAGGCTGGGTATGAACTTGCCACCCTTGGTGCATGTGGCTGGTGCCGTAACCACTGTCTACAGGCGCTGAGCCTGTTGTTCACTTTTGGCTTACTTCCCATTTCTTGACTACATGGTGATCTTGACTATCTATAATCATGGTTAAGAAATTAATTTAGTGTTCTTTCTTTGCTCTCTCCTTTCCATCTCTTTCCCTGAACCTAAACTTTCCAGCTATCTAAGCACATGGTCAAGTCTGTAGACTACAAGTTTAGTTAAGTGCCTGAGTTCTAATAACAGACTATCTAGCTTTCCATCACTTGTTATCTGGGTGATCTTCAGTAAGTTGCTTAAACTCCTTATCTATAGTTTTCTCATCTGTTAAATAAGACAAATGAACAGAATTCACCTTATAGGGTTATGGTATGGATGATTTAATGTCCTCCCTGAAACACTAGCTATTATTATCATAAACCTTCACCTCATTGAACAGATGATCAGTATCTCTTTTTCTCACACATTGGTCTCTAAATAGTGCTCTATCCATTCTCAGAAGTCTTAACGGAGTATGGCCAGTCTAACAGGTTCTTGTGACACATCTCAGGGAAGTGGCTTTGTGGTTCAGTCCAAATCTAACTAAATGCCCAGAAGTTTGAGACTTTGAGACCTAGACTCAGGTACACCTGTGAGTCTGCTGTGTCAGTTTCCCTTGAACTCCAGGCCACCCAGGGGATTGCAGTTACACAGAGCCCACTGCAGATCTGACATGGTCCCAGCCAACCTCTTCAGGCCACCAAGAAGCACAGTACTTCCCTGGGGGCTAGTCTGCTATTCCCTGCACAGCTCAGGCTTGTTTATATTTATCTAGAACAACTTTCTCCTCACTGCCTGGCAAACTTCCACTTGCCCTTCCAGGTTTTATTTGCCTCTTACTGCCTCTCCCTGTCCCCTCTTCCCCTGCAACTCTCGCCACCGCTGTGCCAAAAGTCTCCCATTTATGTCCATCCTGATATTTTCCAGGTTAATGGATACAATTCTGGCTGACCCTTCCACTTAGACTGCCAACTCCCGGAGAGGCTAGCAACCACAGGGAAGGCATTTCTGAATAATCAAATAATAGGCAGGCCCTTTTGACTCAATTCAGAATTAAGCCACTTGCCCACGGGTTTTTGATAAACATTAAGAGTCAAATGAGGCTGGATGTAGTTGCTCCTGCCTGTAATCCTACCACTTACAAGACCCTTAAGCCTAGTGGTTTGAGACCTGCCTGGGTAACACAGTGAAACCCTGTCTCTGTTTAAAAACAACAACAGGATCGGTGCCTGTGGCTCAAGCAGGGCTAAGGTGCCAGCCACATATACCTAAGGTGGTGGGTTCGAATCCCCAGCCCGGGCCTGCAAAACAACAGTGATGGCTGCAACCAAAAAATGGCCAGGCGTTGTGGTGGGCACCTGTAGTCCCAGCTACTTGGGAGGCTGAGGCAGGAGACTTACTTGGGCCTAGGAGTTGGGTTGCTATGAGCTATGATGCCATGGCACTCTACCCAGGGGGACAGCTTGAGGCTCCGTCTCAAAAAAAAATAAAAATAAAAATAAAAACAACAACAAAAAAAGTAAGATGAAACATGGTCTCCTAAAGATTTGTTCTTGGCTAACTGTGGGTCAGACACATGGATTCTTACATCACTGACATGCAAAGTAGCAGTTACCATCCATTTCTGGGAGGAAATTTCAAAGGAATCACACAATTAGCTTGTTTCTTAGGCACTTCTGACAAAAGAGGAAGAAAAAAATGCTATAATTTCTGTTTAAGTGTTGCTGGGAAAACAGTTGTAACACACAGGACTAGGGATGGTTAGGCAGGAAAGAATTATAAGCTATTCATGACTTCTGAAGTTGTTGCAACTTACTTACTTCTATGATAGAGCTCTAATGGATTTCAAGGGGATGGAACTATAGTAGAACCTCTGTAAGTTGACCACCTGAGGGAATTTAACAAATTAGTCAAAAGAAAGAACGAGCCCTACTGTACTGATATCTACATGTGGTGCATGTCTGATCTGTGAAAATTAGGTCAATTTAAAGAGGTGGTCAATGTAGGGAGGTGGTCAACTATGGAGGTTCTACTGTAGTAGTTAAATGTTATACTAGAAGCTTTATGGAATCACAGGATGTAAGAGCTAGAAGTGGCCTCACAGATCAATTATTGGTTCTTAATTATGAGTTCATGATAAAATTTTCACTGGCCCACAGAAAACTGAGATACATTTGTGTAATCTGCTATCTTATTTCTTTAACAAGCTATATGAACCCAATATAAAAGACTGTTCTTTATTCTGAGATTACATTTTTTCCACATTTGTGGCATTAAAATATTCTCTCATAAAAAAGATGGTGATGATGGGTGGCGCCTCTGGCTCAGTGAGTAGGGCGCTGGCCCCAAATACCAAGGGTGGTGGGTTCAAACCTGGCCCCGGCCAAACTGCAACAATAACAACAACAAAAAAATAGCCAGGTGTTGTGGCAGGTGCCTGTAGTCTCAGCTACTCAGGAAGCTGAGGCAAGAGAATCGCCTAAGCCCAAGAGCTGGAGGTTGCTGTGAGCTGTGATGCCACAGCACTCTACCAAGGGTGACAAAATGAGACTCTGCTCAAAAAAAAAAAAAAAAAGATGGTGATGGCTGAGTGCCTGTAGCTCAGCAGCTAAGGCAACAGCCACATACACTGGAGCTGGCTAGTTTGAATCCAGACCAGGCCTACCAAACAACAATGACAACTACAACCAAAAAATATCTGGGTGTTGTGGTGGGCGCCTGTAGTCCCAGGTACTTAGGAGGCCAAGGCAAGAGAATCACTTAAGTCCAAGAGTTTGAGGTTGCTGTAAGCTGTGACACCACGGCACTCTACCTGGGTGACATAGTGACACCCTGTCTCAAAAAAAAAAAAAGATGGTAATTATAAATGGTAGCTTGGTCTTTTTCTGTCTTTTAATAAATGTATTCTATTTATCTCTGTTCCTCATTATTGTCCCAATTAGTTGTTCATTTTATTTTTGAGACTGGGCTCACTATGTTGCCCAAACAAGAGTTCAATGGTGTCATCATAGCTCACTGCAACCTCAAATTCCCAGCTCAGGTGATCCTCCTGCTTCCAACTCCTGGGTATCCGGGACTACAGGCATGCACCACCACGCCTGATTACCAATATATTTTTTTTTAAAGCTCTCCATTGAAATATAACATGTACATTCCCAGTTAGTTTTGATAGCCCTGTATTCATAGGATAACTTTCTAACTTGGAAAAATGAAACTCTGGGCACACCATGTGTCTTCCAAATTGTTTTGTGAAGAAAATTTACTGGTCCATAAAATCTGATTGAGTTCAACATCCCTCCTACTTGCAGAAAAGGAAATGGGAGTCTAGAGAGGTTGCATGTTAAAGTGTTTGCAAATACTGAAGGTGCCCTAGCTATGTAATACCAAAAGCCAAGCCTCAATGGTTTGGTTTGAGCCAGGAAGGGGGGAGCAGAAAAGTTAGTCAACTGGCTTGAACAAAAAGCTCTTGAAGGAACAGACCAGAGGAGAAGACAAGAGCCATTAGCTTCCCAGCATTGCACAGGTGCAAGGTGACCTTTCTCCCAAGACTTAAGAATTGTAATAAATTCACATTGTGGTTTGACACCCTTTATGAGAAAAACAGAGAACTATGAGAACAGAATGAACACTGTCTGCCTGGCCTTCTTTGACATCAACAAATAAAAGCAGCAAGTCCTTGGGGTTCTTTTTTTTTTTTTTTGCAGTCGGTTGGATTTGAACCCGCTACCTCCAGTATATGGGGCCGGCGCCCTACTCCTTTAAGCCACAGGTGCCACCTTCCTTGGGATTCTGAAAGCCACAGGTGCCACCTTCCTTGGGGTTCTGAACCCGGTTGCTCTTTCTGAGCTGCCCACTCCCTTTCTTTGGTGGGTCCTCTTGCTTTTGCACAAGTCTTTCCAAAGCCTACCCACTGTTACTCAACAAACCTGCCACTATTGCTTGGTTGCGTGTGCAACCAGGAATTTTTGCTGCGATGTTAGTAACTCTTCATGCTGGTGACAGAACCAGTGCTCTTGCCTACCAGATTCCAGAGTTCACAGTTTCTACTCAACTTACTGTTGTTCAATATTACTACATGGTATAGAGATTGACTCTGAAACCGTTTATGATGCAGAAGTGAGACAAAGACGTGTTTTATGCCGTCCATAGACTGCACGGTAAGCTCTACTGTGCTTTGCCACAATCATCTCCTACAAGCCTGTCAAATCATCTTTTTCTTTTCTTTTTGTTGAGACAGAGTCTCACTCTGTCACCCTCAGTAGAGTGCCATGGCGTCCCAGCTCACAGCAACCTCAAACTTTTGGGCTTAAGCGATTCTCTTTCTTCAGCCTCCCAAGTAGCTGGGATTACAGGCTCCCAACACAATGCCTGGCTATTTTTAGAGATGGGGTCTCACTCTTGCTCAGGGTGGTCTAGAACTCCTGAGCTCAAGCAATCCACCCACCTTGGCCTCCCAGACTGCTAGGATACAGGCGCGCCACCTCACCCAAGTATTCTTTACATGGCACTAATTATGCATCAAAACGCAACAGGATAGCATAAGATTGTACAAATATACACAAATAAACATACTTACTTCATAACCTCTACTTATAAGCTACTTCATTCAGGAAGCTTAGTCACAGAACAGCAGCCACCACTAGTTTTTCCTTGAAGTTCATATATAGTTTGTTTGTTTTGAGACAGAGCCTCAAGCTGTTGCCCTGGATAGAGTGCCATTGCATCACAGCTCACAGCAACCTCCAACTCCTAGGCTCAAGCAATTCTGCCTCCGCCTCCTCCTCCCAGGTAGCTGGGACTACAGGCGCCTGACACAACGCCCAGCTATATTTTAGTTGCAGCTGTCATTGTTGTTTGGCGGGCCCAGGCTGGATTTGAACCCGCCAGCTCAGGTGTATGTGTCTGGTGCCTCAGCCGCTTGAGCCACAGGGGCCGAGCCTCATATATAGTTCTAATGTAATAATTCTGCATCTGGGACCAGGTGGCTCATGCCTGTCTACTGAGTCACGTAAATATCAGAAGACAACACCTGTTACCCAGACAAATATAAAAGCCTTTAAACTCTGCTCTGGAGCCAGAAAAATGTTTAAAAACTGTTATGTTAAAAATTTTAGCTCTTTTATCTCAATTTCTCATTATTATCCCAATTAGTTATGAGAGTTTCAAATGCCAGCTATTAACTGAAATTGCTGTTTAGAATGCAGGCTCACACACCTTTTTCCTTGTAAAAAATTTGAACCATGCAGCCATAAAAGAAGATGGTGACTTCACATCTTTTATGTTTACCTGGATGGAGCTGGAACATATTCTTCTTAAAGGTATCTCAAGAATGGAAACAAAGTATCTCAAGAATGGAAAGAAAAGGATCCAATGTACTCAATACTACTATGAAAACAATATATAAGCACCGATACATTCATACAAATGGTAAACATAACTATAGTCCCAAAAGTACAAGGGAAGAGAAGAGAGAGGGGAGGGGAGGGGAGAGGCAGGAGGAGGGAAG
>CAUYQV010045103.1:0-15083 GCA_963574575.1 Galagoides demidoff | reverse complement strand
GTGGGGGAACCCTGTACCAATAGAAGGGGGCAGTTAGTGTTTCTTTTTTATTTATTTATTTTTTTATTAAATGACAACTATGTACATTAATGCAATTCTGGGGTATAGTGTGGTGTTTTCATATACAATTTGAAATATTTTCATCAAACTGGTTAACAAATCATTCATGTCATTTTCTTCGTTATTGTGCTAAGACAATCATATTCTACTCTTAGAAAGATTCGCTTGTACCCTTGTAAGATAAACCATAGAAGTGAACCCTCCAATCACCCTCCCTCCACTCATTCCCCCCTCTCTTCTCCCTCCCCATATACTTAGACTGTTATTAGGTTATACATTTCATATGAAAGCTATAAATTAATTTCATAATAAGGCTGTGTACATTTTATACCTTTTCTTCCATTCTTGTGATACTTTGCTAAGAAGAACACTTTCCAGCTCCATCCATGTGAACATGAAGGGGGTAAAGTCTCCATCTTTCTTTATGGCTGCATAGTATTCCATGGTGTACATATACCACAGTTTGTTGAACTATTCGTGGATCCATGAGAACTTGGGCTTCTTCCACAACCTGGCAATTATGAATTGGGCTGCAATAAACATTTGGACACAAATATTTTTGTTGTAATGTGATTTATGGTCTTTTGGGTATATACCTAATAAAGAAATTGCAGGATCAGTGGCAGGTCTATTTTTAGTTTTCTAAGTGTTCTCCAGATATCTTTCCAAAGGGAATGTATTAGTTTACACTCCTACCAGCAGTGTACAAGTGTTCTCTTTTCTCCACATCCTCACCAGCATCTCTGGTTTTGGGATTTTGTGATATGGGCTAATCTTACTGGAGAGAGGTGATATCTCAAAGTAGTTTTGATTTGCATTTTTCTGATGATTAAAGATGGTGAGCATTTTTTCATATATCTGTAGGCCATGTGCCAATCTTCTTTAGAGAAATTTCTCTTCAAGTCCTTTGCCCACCCCGAGATGAGATCACTCGTTCTCTTCTTGCTAATACGTTTAAGCTCTCTATGGATTTTGGTTATTAAACCTTTGTCAGAGACATATCCTGTGAAAATCTTATCCCATTCTGAAGGCTGTCTGCTTGCTTTACTTACTGTGTTCTTGGCTGTGCAGAAGCTCTTTAGTTTTATTAGGTCCCAATAGTGTATTTTTGATGATGCTTCAATTGCCCAGTGTGTCCTCCTCATAAAATATTTGCCCAGGCCGATTTCTTCAAGTGTTATTCCTATACTTTCTTCTAGTATTTTTATGGTTTCATGTCTTAAGTTTAAATCTTTAATCCAGTGAGAGTCTATCTTAGTTAATGGTGAAAGGTGTGGGTTCAGTTTCAGTCTTCTACAGGTTGTCAGCCAGTTAGCCCAGCACCATTTGTTAAATAGGGAATCTTTTCCCCACTCAATGTTTTTAAATGGCTTGTCAAAGATCAGGTACCGGTAAGTAGCTGGATTCATCCCTTGGTTATCTATTCTATTCCATATATCTACCTTTCCTTTTTTGTGCCAGTACCATGCTGTTTTGATCACTATGGGTTTATAGCATAATCTGAGGTCAGTTAGCGTGATTCCTCCTCTTTTATTTTTATTTCTGAGTAATGTCTTGGCTATTCAAGGTTTTTTCTGATTCCATATAAAATGAAGTATTATTTTTTCTAGATCTTTAAAATATGAGAGTAGAGCTTTACTAGGGATTGCATTAAAATTATATATTGTTTTGGGTAGTATGGACATTTTTAACAATGTTGATTCATCCTAGCCATGAGCATGGTATGATTTTCCATTTGTTAACATTTTCAGCTATTTTTTTCCTTAGAGTTTCATAGTTCTCTTTATAAAGATCTTTCATGTCCTTTGTTAGGTAAACTCCCAAATACTTCATCTGCTTTGGAACTACTGTGAACAGGATAGAGTCCTTGACTGTTTCTTCAGCTTGGCTGCTGTTGGTGTATATGAAGGCTACTGATTTATGAGTGTTGAATTTGTAACCTGAAACGCTGCTGTATTCCTTGATTACTTCTAAGAGTTTAGTAGTAGAATCCCTGGTATCTTCCAGATATAGGATCGTATCATCTGTAAAAAGTGAAAGATTTTAAAAAAAGTGAAAGATTAATCTCTTCTGACCCTATATGGATGCCCTTAATTGCCTTTTCTTCCCTAATTGCGATGGCTAAAACTTCCATTACGATGTTAGAGAGCAGTGGAAACAATGGGCAACTTTGCCTGGTTCCTGATCTGAGAGGAAATGTTTTCAGTTTAACTCCGTTGAATACAATATTGGCTGTAGGTTTACTGTAGATGGCCTCTATCAGTTTAAGAAATGTCCATTCTATACCAATTTTCTTAAGTATTCTGATCATAAATGGATGCTGGATATTATCAAAAGCTTTTTCTGCATCAATTGAGAGAATCATGTGGTCCTTTTTTTTAATTTGTTTATGTGATGAATTATGTTTATAGATTTATGTATGTTGAACCATCCTTGAGATACTTGGATCAAACCTACTTGGTCATGGTGTATAATTTGTTTGATGTGTTGCTGGATTCTGTTTGTTAGGATCTTGTTAAATATTTTAGCATCAATATTCATTAGTGATATTGTCTATAATTTTCTTTTGTTGGTGGGTCTTTTCTTGGTTTGGGTATCAAGGCGATATTTGCTTCATAGAATGTGTTGGGTAGTATTTCATCTTTTTCTATGTTTTGGAAAAGATTGAGTAGTATAGGTACTAGTTGCTCTTTAAAGGTTTGGTAGAATTCTGACATGAAGCCATCGGGCCCAAGACTTTTCTTTTTATGGAGATTTTGTATAGTTGATGCTATTTTAGAACTTGATATAGGCCTGTTCAACATTTTCACATCCTTCTGGCAAAATATTGGGAGGTAGCAGGCTTCCAAGTATTGGTCAATTTCCTTCAGATTTTCATATTTCTGAGAATAAATTTTTTTGTAATATTCATTAAGGATTTTTTGAATTTCTAAGGAGTCTGTTGTTATTTTATCTTTACCATTTCTGATTGATGAGATTAGAGATTTTAGTCTTTTTTTCTTGGTTAGGTTGGTCAAAGTTATATTTTATTGACCTTTTCAAAGAACCAACTTTTTGACTTATTGATTTGTTGTATAATCCTTTTATTTTCAATTTCATTTAATTCTGTTCTACTTTTGGTTATTTCATTTCTTCTGCTAGATTTGAGGTCGGAATGTTCTTCCTTTTTCAGTTGCTTGAGATGTCCCATTAAGTTTTTAACTTCCTCTCTTTCTGTTCTTTTGAGGAAAGCTTGCAATGCAATAAATTTCCCTCTTAGGACTGCCTTTGTGGTATCTCAGAGGTTCTGATAACTCATGTTTTCATTATTGTTTTGTTCTAAAAATTTGGTAATTTTCTTCTTGATCTCATCTCTGACCCATCTATCGTTCAGCATAAGGTTATTTAGCTTTCATGTTTCTGTATGAGACTGCAAATTCCTGTTGTTACTGAGTTCAAGTTTTATTCCATGATGGTCCAAGAAGATGCATGGAATAATTTCTATTCTTTTAAATTTAATGAGGTTAGACTCATGACCTAAGATGTGATTGATTTTGGAATATGTTCCATGGACTGATGAGAAAAATGTGTATTCAGTTTTGTTAGGGTCAAAAGTTCTGTAGATGTCTGTTAGATCCAAAAGTTGAATACTTAAATTTAAATCTAAAATTTCTTTGCTAAGCTTCTTTTTCGAGGATCTGTCTAACATTGCTAAAGGAGTGTTGAAATCTCCTACTATAATGGAGCTAGGAGAGATCAAGTTGCTCATGCCTGTTAGAGTATCTCTTATAAAGTGAGGTGCATCCTGGTTGGGTGCATAGATATTGAAAATTGAGATCTTGTCATATTGAGTATTACCCTTAAGAAATATAAAGTGGCCATCCTTGTCTTTGTTTACTTTTGTTGGTTTAAACCCTATTGTATCTGCAAATAAAATTGCAACACCTGCTTTTTTCTGCTCTCCATTAGCCTGGAATACAGATGACTATCCCTTCACCCTGAGTCTACATTTATCTTTTAAAGTAAGGTGTGATTCTTGAATATAGCAGATGTCCGTTGTGAGTTTCTGTATCCAATCAGTCAATCTGGGCCTCCTTAGAGGCCAATTTAAGCCATTCACATTGATTGAAATTATTGATAAACCTGGTAAAATTTGGTAAAATTTTGGGCATCGAGTTGCTCGAAAGTCCAGTAGACATTTTTAATCCTTTTGCCACTGTAGAATTTGGAATTTGATAGAAAGTTTCTGAGATTACTTTTGTTGTGGAGGATTGCACTAGTCATTATAGAGGTTAGGTTTGAGAATTTCCTGGAGAGCTGGTTTAGTTATGGCAAATTTCTTCAACATGTGAATGTTATTAAAGTATTTAATTTCTCCATCAGGGATGAAACTCAGTTTAGCTCGATACAGGATCCTGTGTTGAAAGTTATTTTTTTTAGATTAAAATTTGATGACCATCCCCTTCTGGCCTGAAAGGTTTCAGCCAAGAGATCTGCTGTCATCCTAATACTCTTCCCCTTGTAGGTTACGGTTTTCTTACATTTGAATGCTTTCAAAATTTTCTTCTTCATCTCAACTTTAATGAAGTTAATTATGATGTGCCTGGGGATATCTTGTTCAGGTTGAGTCGTGCTGGGGTTCTGAAGCTATCTGCTATCTGAATTTCAGAATCTCTTGGCATGTCTGGAAAGTTCTCTTTCATAATTTCATGAAGAAGAGCCTCTGTGTTTTGTGAAGCAACTTCATCGCCTTCAGGGATTCCGATAAGGCAAATATTAGTTTTCTTCGAATTATCTGAGAGCTTCGAATTATTTGAGAGAAAGATCCATTTTTGCTCTCCATTTCTTTTGATTTTTGCACTCCTGTGCTTGTTAAAACTTTGTCTTCAATGTCAGATATCCTTTCTTCTGCCTGTTCCACTCTGTTATGGGGGGATTCCATCGTATCTTTCAGATCCTTGAGGGCTGCAACCTCTTGTCTCAGTGTTTCAAAATCTTTGATCATTTTATATTTGAAATCGTTGAATTCTTGAGACATGTTTTGAATAATTTCTTGAGTTTTTTTGAATAATTTCTTGAAATTCTACTTCCTTCCTTTCTTCCATTCTGTTAATCATTGCTATCCAAATTCTGAACTCGATTTCTGACATCTCAGCCATCTCTTTATGGATGGGGTCTTCAACGGCATCTGCCCCATTTTTCCTTGGGTGAGTTCATCTACTCTGGTTATTCAAGTTGCCAGAGATTTTCCGCTGATTCCACCCCATGCTGAGTTTACCTTGTTTGGAGACCTTATCAGAACCATTCAGTCAGTGGCTTCTTCTCATTGCCCAGAGAGACAGGGTGTGTCTGCTGTCTTCTCCAAGTTCTTGGGCATTGGGGTGACCAGGGTGCAGCAGAATGGCAGGAACTGCATGGGAGCATGCGTAGCCAGATCAGACCTCGTTCTGCCTGCCAGGGTGCCTGGGGGCCAGGAGACCATCAGAGGTCACATCAGTCCTAGTTTGGCACCAGCAGGGTGACGGGGAAAGGGAACTTCAGCAGTGGTGCGGGGCAATCACACAGCCAGATCAGTCCTAGTTTGGCCCCACCAGTGTTACCAGGGGGCAGGTGAATGACAGCAGCTGCACGGAGCACAAGAATGGCTGAATCAGTCCTACTTCAGCCCGCTGGCAGGAGACGGGTGGCAGAGCAGAGGAATGGCGGTGGCTGGATCAATCCTCGTTCGGCCCCGCCAGTGTGGTGATGGGGGCAGGAGAATGGCAGGGGCAGGATCAGTCCTCATTCAGCCCCACCAGGGCCACCAGTGGCAAGGGAACGGCAGCGACCATATCAGTCCTAGTTCGGCTCGACCAGGGTGACTGTGGAGAAGGGGAATGGCAGCAGCCAGATCAGTCCTTGATCAGCTCCGCTGGGGCTACCAGGGGTCAGGAGAATAGCAACGGCTGTGCAGGGAACTCATGCAGCCAGGTTAGTCCTAATTTGGCCCTGCCGGGGCAACGGGAATCAGGGGAAGGGCAGTAGCTGTGTGGGGAACATGTGCAGGAGGGTCAGTCCTAGTTCGGCCCTGCCAGGGCAACCAGGAGATAGGGGAAATGTTGTGGGCAGATTGGTCCTAGTTCAACCCGGCTGGAGCAACTGGGGGGTGGGGGAACAGCAGCTTTGGTGCAGGACACGTGTTCGACAAGATCAATTCTAGTTGGCCCTCCTGGGGCAACCTTTGGGCAGGGGAACAGCAGCAGCTGGATCAGTCCTAGTTCACCCCTGCCAGGGCAACCTCAGGGACAGAAGAATGGGGAATGGAGGATGCCTCCATTGCCACCTGCTGGATGTGTGCGGGACTAGCTAGCTGATCTGGTTCCTCCTGGTGTGGGAGCCCAGAGCTGGGAACTCCTCTGCCACTGCCCACGGGACGCATGTGGCTCTAGCAAACAGTTCTGGGCCCACCCAGAGCAGGAGCCTGGAGCTGGAATCTCCTCTGCCACCCATGTGGTGCTTGACTCTAGCAAGCACTTCTGGGCCTGCTCAAAGTGGGGGACTCCTCCACCCCTGCCTGTGGGCCACACATGGCTCTAGGAAGTAGTTCTGTGCCTGCCTGGAGCTGGGGGTTCCTCTGTGGCCACCTGCTGCCTGCGGGAGGCGTGCAGCTCTAGCAAGAATTTCTGGGGCCTGCTTTGTACCTGTATTTGTGTTCTTAAATGCTCTTCCTTGGATTTACAGCTTGCTGGGCCTGACCAGAGCAAGGGACTCCTCTGCCAATCCCCACGGGGCACATGTGGCTCTAGCACCTAAAATGGAGGGACATGCGCTGCTCTAGCAAACAGTTCTTGGCCCACCCGGAGCCAGGATTCCTCCACCACTGCCTGTGGGGCACGCGTTGCTCGAGCAAGTAGTTCTAGGCCTTCTCAGAATGTAGGGCTCCTCTGCAGCCACCCGCAGGACATGCACAGCTCTAGCAAGCAGATCTGTCCTCGACTGGAGTGGGGGACACCTTCCCTGCTGCCTGCATGGCTATTTGGCTCTAGCAAGCAGTTCTGGGCTGCTCTGAGTGGGGGACTCCTCCACCAGGCCCCAAGGGCACCCGTGGCTCTAGCAAGGAGTTATGGGCCCACCCAGAGTGGAGGACTCCTCCACCACCGCCCGCGGGAGATGTGTGGCTCTAGCAAGCAGTTTGGGGCCTGCCCCTAGTTTGGGGACTCCTCTGCCGCTTCCCCAAGGGGTTTATGTGGCTCTAACAAGCAGTTCTGAGCCTGCCCTGAGTGGGGGATTCCTGAACTGTCCCCGCAGGGCACGTGTGGCTCTAGCAAGCTGTTATGGGCCTGCCAGGAGCAGCGGGCTCCTCCAGTGCCAACTGCGATGCATGCAGCTCTAGGAGCGGAGGACTCCTCCACTGCCACTGGTGGTGAGTTTTGTACCTTTTGATTGTCTTTTGGGGGTCACAGCTTGCCTCAGCAAAGTTATTGTGGGTTCTTCAACTTCTCTCTTGGCTCAGCGCCAAACCATCAGCTTACTTGCCAGACTTCTGTCCTTTAAGTCTCCTTCTGGATGGAAGCCTCTGTGGGAAGCTGGCTGCAGTCCACCATCTTGGCTCCACCCTGGAAGTTAGTGTTTCTACAGAGCAAGGGTCATCCAGGGGTCTGTAATACAATCAGGTCCTGTACTGGAACCATTTTTACTGCTTGTGGCCTGTTGACATCATCTCTAGAAGACAAAAATCTGATTCACACATCATCTGACAGCTCAAGATTGCCTTTTTAATTTAAAAGTTCAGTAAAGTCATGAAAAGTATAAATAATTAGGTCTCTTCTCAACATTAGCTTAATTACCTCTGGGCTTAAGAGGGGTACAGCTGCTACAACCTGCAGACAGCATGGCCATCTCTTAGTCATGGTGTCAATTTCTTTACTAAGATAAGTTACAGGTTGTAAACCTGGACCCTGGTGTTGGGTCAAGACTCCTAGGTCAATTCCAGTCTGTTCTTTAACATACAGATTAAATTGTTATCCAGTAGGAAGACTTAAAGCAAAGGCCTGATAAAGAGCATTTTTTCAGTTGTTGTAATGACTTATCTGTCTCCAGTTCCCATTCTAGATTGACCAGCATTATTTTTTTTGAGACAGAATTTCACTTTGTCACCCTCAATAGAGTACCACTGCTCACAGATATCTCAAACCCTTAGTCTGATGAGATTGTCTTGCCTTAGTTTCCCTTGTAGATCTTTTGAGCCGCAATTCCTAAGAAGCCTTGAAGCTATCTGAGAGTTTGAGATTTAGGGTGAGCCAATATTGGTTCTATTCTTTCTTTCCCCAAGGATCTCCTCCCCTCTAAAAGTTGGAGACCCAAATAGTGCATTTCAAGCACACATAACTGGGCACTAGCCTTGGAAACTTTGTACCTATAACCAACTAGAAAGTTTAATAGAGCTTGGGTAGATTTGTGGCATTCCTTTGCATCTGGTGCTCCAAAAAGAAGGTCATCTACATACCTAGTGAGAGTCATTGTGGTGTATGAGAAATGACTCCAGTTTCGGGCTAAGACTTTCCCAAACAAGTGAGGGCTGTCCCTAAATTCCTGAGGTAACTTAGACCAGTTGAGCATATTTTGCTCTTCCCACCTGTCCCTCAGTAACCCATACTTCTGGGTTAAATTCTTTCTCTAATAAAAGGAGGTATAGTATAGGTCTTGTCCCACATTTATATAAATAGTTTTTTTCACTTTAGTTGGTATGTCCCTCTCCATAAGGGGAACAGAACTTTCAAGCATAAATGGGAAGGCGTGAGAGAACAGTCATCCCAATTTCAACTTAAAGGCTAAGAGACTAATTTAGTAACTGGCTTTCCAGACACCTCCTATATGTCACAGATTTGGGGAATAGAACATCAGGATATGAGAGGAGTATAGAAAAAGTTGTTCCAGTGTCCAGAAGAAATTCTGTCTCCTAGCCCTCCATCTTGAGGCAGACTTGGAGCCTTTGATGGGTGAGGACACAAGCTGGAGCTGTGAAAAATTGCCCTGGGCACCTTTAGTCCAGTTCACAGTCTGATGGGGTTGCTGTTTCAGGAGGCCTTCGCCTATGGGGACAAGCTGCCCTCTAATGGTCATCCTTGCATTATGGACAGAGCCCCGGTGCTTGAAGTGGCCAGTCTGAATACACTGGAAGCACTTATTCTTAGCTCCTCTGTCTTTCCTCTGCCCCTGAATGGTGCCCATTTGTCAGAGTTCCATTACTACATGTGTCCTTTATGTATCCTTTCTTTTTTCTCCACTTCTTCCTGATCTCGATTATAAAGAAGATTTTAAGAAGATTCTCTAGTTTATGATTGGGGCCTAGAGCTAATTTCTGGAGTTTTCTTTTAATGTCTGGGACCCTGGAATAGTAAATTTATCTTTTAAAATAATTTGGCCCTCTAAGGAATTTGGTTTCAACTGAGTGTGCTTCTCTTTGCCTCCCTAAACCACTCAAGAAAGGCTGAGCAACTTACATTTTGGTCTTGGTAAATAGTAGACAACTTAGAATAGTTCATAGGCTTTTTTCTTGGCTTGGCATAAACTTTCCAGGATACATGTGAGAAAATGATTGCACCACCAGTCCCCTTTTTTTTCTCAGGGTCCCATTAGGGATCCTCAAAGGGAACTGCCTGTCTTCCTGTGGGGTCTCTGTCCTTTTCCTCAGAAGACATACTGCTAGAAAGTGGGGTGATTTGTTGTCATTTCCAATACTATGTACACAAATCACCCTACTTTCTAGCCTCATCCCAAACTTCCTTTTTTCTCATTCAAAGTTCAAGTTTAATATACCAGTACCATTACATCTTTCCAAGAGAGGTCAAACTTTTGTTCTAACCCTTGGAGAACATCAGTGTACCTATCTGGGTCATCATAGAATTTTCCTAAATAAACCTTAATTTGTTTTAAATCTGTCAGAGAAAATGGAGTGAATACTTACTAATTTCCCCTTTTACCACCTGCAGTCTTGACCAAATGACAGAAAGGATATAGTTGCTTTTGGGGGGTCCCAACAGGAACAGAAAAAAAACTCTTGGAACAGACTCCTTCTTGGGGTTTTCTAAAGGCATGGAAGAAGGTGTGAGATAAATAGATAGTGGGTTTGAGCTAGGTGTTGACAGCATCTCCCTCAGGAATGTCTGGCCATTTTGGGAAGTTAATACAGCCAGGAGACCTGGATCTATCTGACAGGTTTTATACAGTTGGGGTGTGTCTCTGCTGAAAATGAAAGTGTGGATGTAAGTGATTCATATCACTTCCCTTCTTGTTTACCATAATTTAGAGTACGTTCTGGTGGTCATTGTTCACCATTGGAGAGTTAATAGTAAGGCCAGGCCTGGGTACAGAAGAAAACTATGCATTATTTTTTCCAGTGTCTAGGGATTAAATATGTCCCAACATAGCCCAGTGGGGTGTTCCAGTAGCACAAACTGAAAAATCAGATATCCAGGAGCAATAGTGCTCCCACCTGATGAAAGTTCACTTGGTGAGAGAACATGTTACCAGGTGTTCTCTTAGAGAGTAAATGTTACCCAATGTGGGAAAGAACAAATGTCTGGTGTCTTAATCAATCTCACCCTCTGTGTTCCTGGATTGTCGAAGTGTCCTCTGACCAACCTAGGAAGATTTCCAGCTAAACAAAAAGAAGCATCCTTCTGATACTTGGGGAAGAATCCCTGAGGAATGTGAATGCCTCAGTCCCTGTGCTTGTATGGATTTAGCAACAATTACCAGTGTAGTGCTTTGTACCTGTGGGCTCTCCTGAGCTTATTATATGCTGGTAGCACAGCCTGAGAAATCAGGTATTCAGGAGTCTGTTCCCACCTGACATAAGTTCTGTCCCTTTCTGCATCTGCCATTGGGTATATACCTGTCAATCACAGTGGGGATGAGCTACAACCAGGAGAAAATGGCTATGAAGTGCTTGCACGTGTAACCCTTTATAATATTTTTATTAAATTATAGCTGTGTACATGATGCAATTATGGGGTACATTGTGCTGGTTTTATATACAATTTGAAATACTATGTTACCCTTTATAATTTTTACAAGCTTTTTCTAACTTCCCACTAACAGTGAAAATAGGGTTTTTATTGTGGGAAGATCTTAAATGTTATGTTTTCCATCCTCCTTTTTTCCCTCAAAAGTTGGCAAGGCAACAATAATTAAAGTCAGTAAAAAATCAGGGTTGGGGGTGGCGCCTGTGGCTCAAAGGAGTAAGGTGCCAGCCCCATATGCCAGTGGTGGCGGATTCAAATCCAGCCCTGGTCAAAAAAAAAAAAATCAAGGTTGAGAGACATTTTAAAATTTTTGCATTAGAATTAGTTACAACTAGCTGAAGTTTTAGAAAAACCTGGAATATCTTTGAACTATTCCATTTACACGAACAGACAAGAAAAAAATTCCAATACCCAAGGTCATTTTCTTTGCCTTTCTTCATTTCTGAAGGTTTTCTTTCTTTCTTTTTTCTTTTAAAGAAGAGACTGAGGTTTAGGCCTAGGTTTTAGGGCAATTCTAGTAAGGGGGCTTGCCCCAGAATTCATCTTGTAGGCTCCTGGTTGCCCAGAGAAGCCATGTAGAGGAGTCATTTAACATAGTTCAGCTTTTCTTCTCAAACATGCAAAAAGTCAATTGAATTTAATTTTGCAGGGAAAGCAATGAAAAGGACTTCTTTCAAACACAATTACAACATATGAAAAGAATCAGAAAGGGCCAGTAGAAACATAACTAAATATAATGCAATCCTTTACTGACATTAAAACAAAGCCCATAAACCATAAGAAGAGAGAGAGAGTGGAGCAGCAGAGGTCTGTAGAGATACATAGAAGTTTGGGGCCAAGGAAGACATGAGCAGATAGTAAAAGAGCTGGAGAGCATGTTTTACAGAAGGCTTTCTAGTGCTGTGCTATCAGAACAATTGCTATGGCCCCCAGGACCTCTAGGTGCTACTTCTGTTGCTTGGCTTCCAACCAGAGAAAAAGAGTGGATAGAGAATGGATTTAGAAGCCTTCTAAAATTCTCTTCAGTTCCTTTATTTTGGAGCCAATGGGAATTAGAAAGCTCATTCCCCAACAACCTCTCACCTGGGACCTGGAGTTTGGAGGCCTCACTACACATTTTTAGGGGCTGATGGGCATCTCCATTATTACCATTATAGAGAAAAACATGGTATAGTTAAGTCGTTCCATTGCTTAACAGAGATCTTCAATCCTGGACAATACTCCAAAAATATATTATGGGAATTTCTTTCATCAGCAGGTCCTTGGTCACAGGGATTAGAAGAATGAACCACAGATCAGTGGTAAGATAGGATTTTACTAGATGTAAAGGAATACAGAAGGGGTACAAAGCTCCAGAGCTCCTGGCAAAGGGAAAGACTCACGTTGTAAATTTTCCTAAATACAGTTTTTTTTTTTTTCATTGCTAACATTTTCTTTCTTTGTTTTCAGAGCACTGTCCAATGTTCAGGAAGTATATACTAAGTTATATTTTTTCACTGTTTTTCTTATTTTTTTTTATTAAGTCAAATACACATAGATCATAAATACATTCATGCATATGTGGGGTAAAATGTGCTGATTTTGATTTTTTTATACAATAGGATTCCATGTTTATAAGATTTTTCCACCTTTTTTCTTTCTTTTCTATTTATCTCCTCTTTACTTTCTTTTATAGATACTTTTCTACTTTTTTCATTTATCTCTCATAAATTTCTCAACCAACAGCCATGGTATCCATTTTTTTTTTTTTTTTGCTGGTCTGTTTTGCTCTTTTTTATTTAACTTTATTGAGGACATGGATAATTGCTCTGAGGCCAGGGATGGGGGTGCCATGGCAATAGTTTGGCTGAAGGAGACAATGAAACCCTGGGCTAGAGGATCCTTCTAGCTTTGGCCTTTCAAAGAACCATATTGTTAGGTCCTACCACAACACACTTCTGACATTCCTATATATTTGGCACAGGTGGTGTCTTGCTTTTGCTATAGCTGGCAAGGAGCTCCTGACCTCAGGGAACTTGCCCACTCCAGTCTACCAGAGTCCCAGAATTGTGTATGTGGTTCAACATTCCCTTTCAAACACCAGTATTATTCCTAATTTTCTCTTTTCATCCTTCTCTCCTTCACTGATTTTTTTTTCTTTCATCTTTGTTCTCTTTATTTCTTTTCTCCCATCTTTCACTTTACTATGCTCTTCCTTTAGTCCCTGTACTAAAATACCACTTCAACACCCAACCACAGAGACAGGATAATTAAGGAAAAGGAGAAAAGAGAGGGAAAATAAAATTAAGGAAATGAACAAAAAACACAAATAAGTGGGGAACAACAAAACAACTTTCACAATATGAAAAATTAGGAGAGATCAGCCACCCTCCCCAAAGGATTATGAGCCAGCTACCACAGAGGATACCACCTATTAAAAAATTGAAGAAATGACAGAAAGGACATTTAGAGTATGGGTGACAAAATTGATGAAGCAAATTGAAGGGAAAGTGAAAAACCAAAAAAGGTAATCAAAAAATTGACTGAGGAAATCAATACAAGACATAAAGATATTTGAAAGGATATATCGGAGCTTATGGAATTAAAGGAATAATTCAGGAACTTAAAGATGAAGTAGAAAGTATCAATAACAGATTAAACCATGAACAACAGACAATCTCAGAGGTGGAAGATAAGGTCTTTGAATTAACTCAGGCATTTAAAGAGGCAGAAATGAAGAAAGTAAAAGTATAGCAATCTCATAGAGAATTATGGGACTTCATGAAGTGTTCAAATGTATGAACTATAGATATCCCTGAAGGAAAAGAAGACAAAAAGGAATGGAAGTTCCACTGAAGACTTATAACTGAAAATTTGCCAAGCATTATCGAAGCTTCTGACATACTCCTTATACGTGGATACTGAAGCCCCATTCATCTCAGCACAGAGTATCTCTCAGAGAAAATATAATGACTCTGAGCAAGGAGAAAATGAAATAAAATTCTGAAAGCATCCAGGAGTAAGCACCAATTGACCTACAGGGAAACAGTGTACAGCTAAAACATTTCAAGCCAAAAATGGGTAGTCATTTTCCTTTGCCTTCTAAAAAAAGAAAAACAATTTTCATTTCAGGATATTGTATCCAGTTAAAATAAGTTTAAAATTCAACATAGAAATCAAATCTTTTACTGACACGAAAACATTGAGGAAATTTTCCACAACAAGATTAGCTCTGCAGGATGTACTTAGACCCATTCTTCACACTTACCATCACAATGGACCTTCATCAGTAGATACCCAGAAACTGAAGGACAAATTCTGACTTCCACAATGTCACAAGTGATAAAACTAAGCAATTGACTTTCACAAAATAAAATATATAGAACTCCATTATACTCATCAGTTATCTCAACAATTGTGAATTGCTTGAATTTCCCACTGTAAAAGTACAGGCTGACTGATGGGTAAAATAGCACAAGCCACCTTATATGAAGTCTTCAGGAAATACATCTATCCTTAAAGGATGAAATACAGTAGAGGGTTGGAAAACAATATTTGTGGCAAATGGAAATCAGAAGAAAGAAGAAGTCACAAATATATTTTCAGAAACAAATGGATTTAAAGCAGTGAATGTAAAAAAAGACAAAGATGGTAACTATATATTGGTCAAGGGGACAATACAACAGGAGAACATTTCAACTCACAACATATATGCACCCTATTTAAATCATCCCAGATTTAAGAAAAGAACCCTAACTGGTCTCAATAATATAATATCCTACAACACTATAATCATTGGGGACTTTATTTTTTTTTTTTTTTTGAGATGGAGCCTCAAGCTATCCCCCTGGGTAGAGTGCCATGGCATCACAGCTCATAGCAACCTCCAACGCCTGGGCTCAAGTGAGTCTCCTGCCTCCACCTCCCAAGTAGCTGGGACCACAGGCACCCGCCACAACACTCGGCCATTTTTTGGTTGCAGCCATCATTGTTGTTTGGCGGGCCCGGGCTGGGGATTCGAACCCGCCACCTTAGGTGTACGTGGCTGGCGCCTTAGCC
>CAUYQV010045099.1:0-14899 GCA_963574575.1 Galagoides demidoff | reverse complement strand
GTTCACTGAAACACAGTTATTTTTCTGATCTGCTCATGACATGGACCAAGCAGAACATCAGCTTTATTGTGGAATTAGTCACACCATGGTACTGAGTGTGTCTATGACATCTGAGGGTTAAGTTTGTGACCTTCCAACATGCACTTACATTAATGTCACTGTACAAGCAACTTGGTAAGGTTTCATAATCTTGGCATATCAGTGTCTCATAACTGTGATGTATCAACATGTAGTGGTGACTTGCTAAGTGGCATTCATTATTGTTGTTGTGTGTTTTTGTGTGCTATATCGGGGCAGCTCTGATGGTTATTCCAGAAAGAGCTTCAAGATTGCTTTGAAGATGGACTAGGCAGTGGTGTCAGTGCATAAATTCCCAAGGGGAGAACTTCACAGGTGACTTTACTGATATTCAGCAATGAAGGATGTAGCACTTTTTCTAGGACAAGATGACAAACTAAATTATCAGAACTTTGTATGGCTGAGTCCCGTACTCTCTGAACAGAATGAGGTAATTAGTAGAGCTTGGATCCCCACAGTTTTTCCTTATGCAAGGTTTTTGCATTTGTTTTCTTTCATACATGAATTTGTTGCTAAAAATATATTTGTGTTATCAGTATTTATTTGTTTTACTGTGTGTTTTATACATAATGTTTAACTTTCACCCTTTCTCATCTCTAGATTCCTAAATTCTTACCATGTACTTAAGCAAAGATTATAAACTTACGCTAAACAGTTGTAACCATTGGTGCTATCAACAAGTGAATTTTTATCTTTTTTCAATAGTGAAGAGTTAGAATCTGCTTAAACCATAGTTAAGTTCAATTTGTTTCTAAGTAGCCTTGAACTAGATAGACTGTGTAAGCCACTTGTGAGATCATGCTACAGTCAAGTCATTTCATGGCATTCTAGTCTATGTGGGCCAGCTTCATTATCAAATCTAATAGCAAATTAAAAACTTAGAATATCTAGATGCTTCTATTAGAATTACAGTTAATTGCCTAGAGAGTGATAATGAACTTTATTTTACATTATTATAAAACTATTTTAACTATTAATTTCAAGTTGTAATATTACCTCAGATGAATAATGAGATATGTTTGATAAACTAATACATTTTGATTTTGGACACAAAATTTTTATACTGCCTTTTCCTCTTAGTGTTCTCATACACACCTCCTCAATCCCCCAGAATCAAATCCTTTGTGTTCCAAGGTGTTCTGAAACACTGTGTGTCTTCAGACGTCCATTTAATTGTTATGTTGAGATTAACACAAGGCTATGAGTTAGTTTAGCTTAAAATTGCTTTTTCCTTTTAGATTTTCATGTTTTAGTAAGGTGCTCTGAACTGAAGTTTGCACCCTCCAAAATGTATACATTGTAACTCTAATGCCTAAATAATGCTAATTAAAGTAAGGCTCTTGGGAACTAATTGGGTTTAGCTGTATTCATAAAGATAAAGCCCTTCATAGTGAGATTAGTATCCCCATAAAAACAGAAAGAGACCAGAGTGCTTTCTCTGCTATGTGAGGCTACAAGGAGGTAGCTACCTGTAAACTAGTGAGAGAGCCCTAACCAAACACTGCATCTGGTGGCACCTTGATCTTGAACTTCCCAGACTCCAAAACAGTGAGAAATAAATGTTTCTTGCCTAATCCATTCAGTGTATGAAGTTTTGGTATATCAAACAAAGTAGACGGTATTTAGCAAATAGTTCGGGGTTTTAATAAATGTTTATTCAATGAACTTAACACAAATAATTGTTGAGTTATTTTTTTTTTAAATCATAGCTGTGTACATTAATACTATCATCGGGTACAGTGTGTTGTTTCTCTATACAATTTGAAGTACTTTCATCCAACTGGTTAACATAGCCTTCATGTCATTTTCTTACTTAATGTGTTAAGACATTTATATTCTACATTTAGAAAGATTCACATTATTTTGAAAGTGAACCATTTTTAGTAGGGAAGTAAATTTAATCTACAGACTCACATAAGGTAAACTTACCACAGGTGAAATAAATCTGAAACATTCCAATAAAGCTAAAAGATCAAAAGGATTGTCATTCATAATGAATTTGAAAAAAAAGTGAAGTTAGAATATATACTAGGGAATTGAAATTACCTATCATTTTCTTCTGATTTATATTTAAAATTATTTTAACTTTAAATACTTTGAGGTTAATTCATATCTCAGCTCAATATAATCTAATAATAAATTTTTTATTTTTAATATTTCCACAACTCTACTCTGAAATCGTATGCTTTGAATAACAAGGGATTTCTAAGATATAAAGTCAACATCTTTATTCTCTTTCATGTCAGTTCTTTTATTACACTTGAATCATATACATTTATGTGAAGGCCATATAATCATGTCATATTAGTAACATAAAATGGTTATCTTTATGTTTTTAATTATAGCATATGGATTAGTGATATGCCAGGATCTATATATCCTAAGGTTAATGGCTCTTACACACAAACATATACCAAGACATGAGACATATATACATATAATAACACATATAATTGAGATGACATTGGATTATTTTTATGTATTTGTAATGGAAGAATTTCATAAAGCTAAGTAATAACTATATTATTTCATAATATAAATGGTTGGTAAAATTTTCCATTTTAGTCTTGAATATGGAATCAAACTCACAACTGCTAATTGTAATTTTCCTGTTCATTTAAGGCAAGACACTAATATTTATAGTGCTTTTCCACTTACAAAATTTAGTTGTCGTATCATTTTGTGATCTGGACAAATCTAGGGGCTGTTGTTTTCATTTCGTAGCTGACATAAATGTTTCAACTGGCATAGTAGGCTACAAATTTTAGTTAGATTTATATTAATCGCAAAAGTCTTTAATATCCAAATGTATTCATAGTGTATCAAAGAGAAAAAAGGTTGAGCATCACATCAGTGACATTTACATGATAAGAAGTATGAATCTATGGTTTTCATGTGTGTCTTCTCCTAAATTTATACTCCTCCTCATTATGGGGGTCTTACTGGGGGAGATATTTAGGGGAAATGATTATGTCATCATGAAGTCTCTGTTCTCATGAATGAATGATGCCTTATAAAGGAGCTGGAGGAAACTAGTTTGCGTCCCTTTCTCTTTTTTGACCTTATGCCATGTGACCTCTAGATCTCCTCCTCCATGAAGAATGACCCTTACCAGACACTGCACCTTCTAGTGACTTGATCTTGGAATACCCAGCCACCAGAATAGTGAAGAATTAATTTCTGGTTTTTATTAGCTACCTTGTCTCAGACACTTGATCACAGGATCACAAATGGACTAAGATACAGGTTATGGGCCAATACAGTACTATTGGACAGTATGCTCTGCATACATAAGATTGGGAAAAATTACCTTAGTCTTACCATTAATCTTCAGTTTATATAATGCGACACACTATACACTATGTGTATGCATACATATTTATAGTTGACTTGTGAGTGTGTGATATTGAATGTGTACTCTGAAATGATTCATGTATTATGAACAATGAAGAAGGTCAATTACCAATGCCCAGAGTCATAAAATACTATTGTGTTAAGGAAATTACTTTAAATGATGCTGATATCGAAATCCACAAGATCATAACAACAGGGAAGAAAAAGAAAATACTTACTTTGCATTCTAACCTTAATGACAATAATTTAGCTTTTTAAAAAAATCCCTTAATTTTTTTTTTGTTAGGGATATAATGAAATAAGGAATACTGATATGTGAATGACTCTACATGAAAGAAATAGCATAGTAGGCAAATATTGAGTAAGTGATCTGAAGGAAAATGGTAACAGGTTGTCTGTGACACTAAATTTAGCACATAATAAAAAAAAAATAAAATAAAAAGAAAGTGATTAAATCATTTTAACAATTCTAACTCAATGGATTTAGAAGAGTATTCTAAATATACTCTTCATATAAATCCTTTGTACCAAAAAATAAATGGTAGTTAAATACTGATTACTTATTTAAGATGTAGTAATTAATAATTAATGATATTAAGCTTCATCAGAAACTGGGTACAGTTCATGTACCTTTGAGGAAATATAAAGTGAGTATCTATTATGTCCATGAGTTGGAGTTGATCTGCACTTCACAAGTTTTGTGCCTTTTGAGTTTGTCTACCCAATATCTAAGGTGGGGGACGTTGGAAGTCATACTTCAGAGTCATCAGAAATTGCTATGCAAATGCCATTGCTGTTGTCACCTTTTAAACCCCTTTAAAGTTAGATAAATGGGGGTAAAATCTATTGTGACTAATGCATTTAACCATAAATTTTAACCTATGATTCTTCTTATTGTCAAATGGATTGTGCAGCATCTCATCATTTGTTTCCTCCTCAGTATTATAGGATACTTTTTGTCCAAACAAAATATGGAAGAAATTTGTAGAAAAAGAGGACATTTTTTGGTTTGCAATTTATAAAAACTGAATTAATCAAAAATGAGCAAAGTATTTCAAACAATGTTTTTCAAGAAACTAGATATTGGACAATGAAGAACAGAGTACAAATACCTGGCTTACCACCGTACTCTCTCCAGAGGGATTTCAGGTGGCAGTGCAGGATGACAATGGAGGCCGAGCCCTGCGAACTCCCTCACGGACGAGAAGGGAACGGAGAAGCTAGAGAAAACAGGTTCTCTAGAGGTGGCAGGCAAAGCACTGGAGAGGAGAGAAAGAATTCCAGAGACATGCAGAAGAGCATCCTCAATATTCAGATAATCACTGATTAACAGAGGCAAGTGAGACAGGCTTAAGAACATCTGAAAAGAGACAGCTGTGCTCAACTCTCAGACAGATTTAAGAAAAATGCCTGTTTTTACTCGTCAGCATGAAAAGCCAAGCCACGTGATCCAGGACACTCTTAAAACATCAAGTGTGACAAACATGAGTAAAATCACATCCAGGCTCATCATAGTCAAAGTTCTCAACATGGTGATATAGAGAATGTTTAGAAGTGATCAGAGATGAAAGATACCATATATACAGAAGAGCAAAGGTAAGGATGACAGAAGGGTTCTCATATGGAACAAGGCCTGTGAGAAGATTTTAAAGCAACATCTTCAAAGTATTGAGAAAAATGGTATCACTTCAGAGTTTTATATTCAGTTAACATGCCATTCTTAAAGAAGTGTCAATAAAGACCCTCTAACATGCATAAGCTAAGACAATTCCTAATCAATAGATTTATACTATGAGAGATTTTGAAGGATTTCGGGGGGAAACTAAATGATATCAGAGAAAATACAAATCTACTCACAGAAACACAAAGTCGTGGTAAAAATAAATGTAAGAGTAAACATATAACATTTTCTTGTTATTTTAAGAACTCTTTAAGAGATGATTTACTCTTCAAGTAAGAACAATAAAGATGCAATATGGAATTTATAATATATAACCTATCTGAATAACCACAATAGCACAGAATTTGGGAGGGAATAAAAAGAAGTATAATATTTTGAGTTCTTATACTATATGGGATTATCAAAACATTTCAAAGGTAGACTGTGATAAGTTCCAACATTTACTATAAGACCATAAATGAGCAAGTAAAATAAAAATATAGAATATAACAATGTATAACAAATATAGTATAGAATATTACTAAGGGAAATTTGTAACACCAAAATCCTATATGAAAAGAGAGGTGGTAAATAAATAAGTAGAAACTCAAAAACATAGACCAAGTAAATTTCAAAGTAAACAGAGGGGAGGAAACAATGAAGATTACACAGGAACTTGATGAAAATGCAAAAAACAAGAACCAAACAATTCAGCAAATCAATATTTAAAAAACTAGCACTTTGAAAAGAAGAAATAAATTGGGTAAATACTAAAACTGAATAATGCAGGTGTAATGGGAAGAATGATAATTAACCAAAACATGAATGTAATATCACAGCAAATCCTATTAAAATTTAAAGAATAGTAAGTGAAGAATATGAAAAACTTTTATCATAGGTTCAATAACCCTAAGAAAGAGAAAAAGTTTCTCAAAGACACAAACTATCAAAAAACACACATGAAGAAATGTAAACTTGCACATATAGCCATATAATTTTAATGAGTAACTAATTTGTTGATAAAAAAGTAAAGAAAGCAAAAGTTAAAATTTTGTCAGTAACACACATATGAAAATATATAAAACCAAGGATTAAATATACAAAATATAAAAACACCTGTACATTGAAAACTATAATATTTTAATTTCTATTTTTTCCAAATAAAGCTATGGGCCCAAGCTGATTCCAACAAAATATTAACAGATGCTCTCAAAATTTTATAAAATCTAAAATTAATATGAACATTTTTTTAACAATGTTAAAAAAAAAGCACCGTGGTTATGGTGCTAGCCACATACCCTGAGGCTGGTGGGTTTGAACCCAGGCCAGGCCAGCCAAACAACAATGACAACTGCAACAAAAAAATAGCCAGGCATTACAGCAGGCACCTGTAGTCCCAGCTACTTGGGAGGCTGAGGCAATAGAATTGCTTAAGCCCAAGAGTTTGAGGTTGCTGTGAGCTGTGATGTCACAGAGTTCTACCAAGGGTGACATGGTGAGACTCTGTCTCAAAAAAATAAATAAAATATAATAAAGAAAAGAAAAAAGAAAATTTATAACAATGAAAATAGCTAAATAAACTTTGAGAAGTCAGAATGAAATTAAAAGACTAACTCAACACAATTCATGTTTTATTATAATAACACAGAGATGAAGAAAGAATGGTAGTCATGTGGATAGAAAAAATAAATCAATGGAATGCAATGGATAGGCCAGACATAGTTTAATGACAACTAATTTTTGACCCAGATGAATGTACAATGCAAGGTAGATGGGGAGTCTTTTTAACAAATGTTTCTGGAAAAATTGTGTATCCATATGCAAAAACATAAAAATAAAAAATACACACAAATCTTTGCTCCATAACTCACACTATATGAATAAGCATCTCAAAAATAGATTATAGATATAAAATGAAAAATTCTATAAGAAAGTATGGAAGAAAATCAAGGCAACCTTGCCTTAAACAATTCTCATAAATACTACCAAAATCAAGATTCATTAAAGAAATCATTGATAGTTTAGACTTTGTAAAATTAAAAATGTCTGCTGTTTGGAAAACACTCTTAAGAAAATTAAAGGAGAGGTAATACCTACAGAGAAAAAAATATTTACAAAGCATTTATATAATTCATGTCTTGTAACAAAAATATATGAAAGAATGCACAACATTCAACAATTCAAAAAGAAATAACTTTTTCTTGTTTCAAAAAGAAAAAACTCAGTTTGAAAAAAGGAACAAACATTTTTGAAAAGACACTTCCCCAAATAAAGATACAATTAGGTAATCAAACTTGAACATATGTTTATCCTGACATGTCATTAGTATAATACAGAACTACATCACATCTGTTAGGATTTAAAAGTTCTGTTAAGGGTTATAAAATAAATGGGACTATCATTCACAACTGATGGAAATTTAGAATGGTAAAATCACTTGGAAAAACAATTTGACCATATATTTTCAATTTTCAAGTCTTTAACTTAGTTTTTCTTTCTTTCTTTTTTTTTTTTTTTTACTTGCTCTGGCTGGAGCCTCCGTTTCAATGTTGAATAGCAGTGGTGTGAATGAATGTCCCAGACATGTTTCTGATTTTAGGAGGAAGGGCCTCAGACCTCTACCAGCTGTGATTTTTGTGCAGGCATCCTTTATAAGGCTTACCAAGTTAATTGTATTCCTTCTGTTTGTTTGTTTATTTTAGAAATTTTGATCAGAAACAGAAGTTGCATTTTGTCAAATGCATCATTAAGATGCTTACATGATTTTATGCTGAGTTTCTTAATACAATAATTACACCGATTGTCTAATATTAAAACCACCTTGCCTTCCTGTGATGGACCCTGCTTTCTCATGATTTATTATCCTTTCATAACATATATAGTCTAGTTGCTAAATATTTTGTTAAGGATTTTTGAATCTATGGTTTTGAGGGATCCTTTTTTCTTTGGATTGACTGTTTTTGGTGTCAGGGTAACAAGTGAGGTACGGAAATCTCTACATATTTTTACTGCTATTAACTGAATATTAATAAATATACTTATATATATCATTACTCACTACACTACTGACTGTATCAGTAGGAAGGAATTGTTAACCAATTGAGTTTTTAACCATTGTACTGAAATTGAAAGTATCTAGCATTACCGCAAGATCCTAACTGCTTTCTATATAGTTTACCCTTGTTTTTTTTTTACCGCTTTATTTGAGGTATTATTGACACGTAAAAAGCTGTATATGTTTTAATGTATGTAGCTCAGTGAGTCTGAAGATAAGTACACACTCTTCAGCAACATCAAGGCCCCAGAGATACCTATCCCCTCCCAACGTTTCCTTTGGGAATGTGTGTGTGTGTGTGTGTCTGTGGTAATGACACTGAATACAGATACACCTTAACACATTTTAAATACACTATACAGTATTGTTTGCTATAGGCACTGTGCTGTATGGGAGATCTCAGCACATATTTATCCTGCAGTAACTGAAAAAGTATCTTGACGGCTGCCTTCCTCTGACCGTCCTTTGAGGCTTGACCACCATCTCCCCATTTCTCCCTTCCTCTATCTCTGGATAACTATTCTACTTTCTGCTTCTCTGATTTGGACTTTTTAAAGTTCTACATAAAGGTTAGATTGTGAAGTGCTTATCTTTCTGTATAGGGCTTATTTTATTCATCATAGTGTTCACCAGGTCCATCCATGTCATTGTAAACAGCAGTATTTACTTCCTTTTTGTAGCTCAATAATTTTACCACGTACATGTGTACCGTGCTTTCTCCATCCATTCCTCTGATGGTGCTTATTCAGGATGGTGGATATCTGGGTTAGTATGGTCATAGCTGCAGTGAACATGGGAGTGCAGATTTCTCTTTGACATACAGACCTCAATCCCTTTGGATATGTATCTAAAAATGGGAGTGCTAGTCATATAGTAATTCTGTGTTTACTTTACTGAGGACTCTTTATACCATTTTCTATAAAAGCTACACAATTTGCATACCCATCAACAGTGTACCCGGTTTCTCACATCTCACCAACATTTATGGCTCATTTTTTAAATGATAGTTATTTTAACAAATGTAAAGTGATATCTCACTTGGGTTTTGGTTTGCATTTGTCCAATGGTTATTGATATTTACTACTTTTCCACATTTTCATACTTTTTTGGCCATTTGTATATGTTCTTTGAATAAATGTCTATTTAGGCCACTGGCTCATTTTTGTACTAAATTAATAGTTTTTTTTTACTATGTTTTACAGTAAAACATAGTAGTATAGTATGAATAAGTGAGAATAAGTATAGTATGAATAAGTAAGAATAAGTATATATAGTAAGAATAAGAATTTCTTGAATATTTTGAAAATTTCCATTGCACCCATATTATCTATAAATATTTTCTCTAATTCTATAGGTTTATCTTTTCATTGTGGATGTTTCCTTTGTTGTGTGGAACTTTTTGCTTTAGTGTAATCCCACTTATTTACATTTTTATTTTGTTGCTTGTGCTTTTGGTATCATATCCAAAAACTCATTGTTGAGACCGAACTTCTAGAAAAAAAAAACAAAACAGGATGAAAACCCTTGATTCTAGACTTTGGTCTGAGAAAACTGAAGATGAGTGTAACATTGGAAAATATTCTGGCTTACATTTTTAATTTTTCTCAAAAACTCTGAAATATAATATTCTCTAAAAATGACTCTATTTAAATATAGCAATCTCTAGTCCCCATAGGTGAAGTCCTTCAGATAATCAAATTACTTTATCTCTTAATATTGTCACTGGTAATGTGACTCAATTCCACTGGTAAACAATAAGCTTCCCTATTATAGAAAATCTTTACAGAGGCCATTATCAAACTAATAGGGATTCAATCAGTATTAGATTACTGAATATAAACCAGGACTTGAATTATAAACTCTTATAATTACAGATACAATGACAAACTCAGTTTCATGGGGCAATATTCAAAAACAAGCAATTCAGTTGCAAATATAAGGAAATAACATAATCCAGGGTATAGTATTTGGAACAAAATTAGGAGGGAATCAGTAGACAATTTGAAATTGGACAGCTTGGAATGAAGTCCTGTTCCAACAAAGTACAGCTAAAGACTTGTCACAAGCCCTCTCCTTTATCACACACAACAGAGAGCTACACTACATCTACAGGATATGCTTAGTAGTATTGAGGTACAAGATTGTATCTGCTTATGAAGACAGTTGGGTATTGGGCATGGCACTCTTGATGGTGAGATAAAAAAAAATGATGTAAAACAATTGTTCCTATTATAGTTAGAAGAGCTGAAATTTGCCATTTTTAGGTTAAAATGGTGAAGAACAAACCACCATAATTATACCAAGGGGCATATGCTTTTTTTCTATAAATATATGAGAAAATATGTTACATGCATGCTTGACATTCAAGGAGATTTAATTTACTTCAATTCAAATGTTGCTATTAACATTGACATTAAGATATAAGAAATGTCCAGTTGGATTTGGTTTGTCACCAAAGTCTGCATCATATTAAAATCTGTTCCTAACAATTTAACAGTTCTGTATGTACCTTCCAACAGTTATCTTATAATGAAGTTTAATTATGGATAATGGGCTTGGTCAAATATGTCTATCTTGTGTTGGAAGCATTATTTGAGAAGATGAGACTATTTCTGTTGGCTTTGCTTTAACTTACAAGAGTAAAAAAAAAAACACCTGAGAAAATTGCTGGAAATTTCCACATGTATTATATGAGTATCTGTGTATTGTACCATGTAAAAAACTTTGGATCAAAAGCTTTAAATTACCAACTTCCACATATTCGTTATAAATTAGAATATATAGGAAAGCTAATTGGGGAAATACGAAATGACAATTGAGCAATGACTCTCAAATTTTAAAGCACTTAGGAAAAAAAGCTACTAAAATTAATCATCTGTTGGTAAGGCTGTTTATACAATGATGAAGAACTTTACACGTACCTAATCAAGAATTTGCTTTAACTTATCACTAGTAATATTTTTAAAGGCTATTCCCCTAAAACTAACACTTTAAAGTGTTTATTTCATATTATTTTAATATTAATCATGATGTTATTATGCATACTGCTTTGGAATTTATGAACAGCTTGAAGATACATTAACACTGCAATGCAAATTTATGGAAAATCTGAAACTATAGAATAATACAGAAAAGGGAAATACTTGTATGGAAAATGAGCTTATTTTAACCTTACTGAAGAGTGATGAAGGAAGTGACAAAACATATATGCTGGATACTCTGTGACAGGCAGCCACAGGAGTACCAATAAATAATTGTGAAGAACAGGGGGTAAGTAAACCTGACAATTAATTAGGAAAAATAGGATACCACAATGAAACCAATGTCACCACTGTTACAAATTGAATGTCAGCTGCCTGTTTCCTAAACAAAGAATTTTGTATAAAAACCATAGCTTTAATTTTATATTTATAGAGCTGAAATATCTAGTTTCATAGCGACCTGTTGGCTCTACAGGTATTAGTTATCTGGGGCTGCCAAAACAAAATCCCACAAACTTAGTTCTTAGATCAAACACAGTTTATCTCCCAGATGTGAGTTGGAGGAAATGGGCTGAGAGGTTTGGTTCTACTCCTTCCTCTCAGTTTCCGGGGTTTGCGGGCAGTCTTTAGTGCTCTTGGCCTTGGTTCATCAACTGGGTCTCATCTCTCATGTTCATGTGATGTCCTGCCTGTGAGTTTATCTATCTCTGTTTTCAAGTTTACCCTTTTTTGAGGACACCAGCCAACTGCTAGATATTTACTCCAGGGAAATAGATGCATATGTCCATAACGAAACTACACAGAGGTACTACACTGATTCTGTCAGCTAGATTCATAACAATAGCTCCAAACTGTGAACAACCCACACGTAGGTACATGTGTATGAGGGGCACTACAAAAATTTTGAGATACACAAATATTAAGGAGTGTAAAATCATTGTGATTACTATATTTTCTCCCCATATTGCTATGACATACTAGGCACATTTGCATTCTCGTAATCCATTTTTGAAAACCCAGTTTCCACTCATTTTCTTCAAGTGCTGTAAGCTCACTCTTGTAGGCGTGAACAGCTTCTTCCGTGCTGGAGAAGCTTCTTTTCTGTATGTGATTTTTTTACTGTAGGGAATAGGAAATAATCACACAAGGCCCAGGTTAGGACTGTAGCATGGATGAGTCAGAAGTTTAATCTCTGTGGCTTCCTGGAACTGAATAGTAACATTGCCTGTGTGGGCAGAAGCATCGTCACCATGCAAGATGTTCCTCCACACCCTGTGGCCTCCTGGAAGCTGCTGAGATGTAGGCATGAGGCTGTGCACAGGTGAGCAGTGACAGTGCTGTGTCTCTTCAGAGGAACAGTGGCAACATGACCACTTTTGGAGAAGAAAATTGCCACCAGGTTCTTTCTGACACGTGGGAGACACCTGAAAAGAAACACCTTGGGAATGAGGGAATGGGGAAGGGATTTAACATCATCAGTCACTTATTAAAGAGCAGGAGAGCATGAGCCGAGAACACCGACAGACATTACTGCATAGCCATCTCCACACCTGTGTGCGTCACTTCTGTAAACAGCCTCAGGGGAAGCTGCTGCAGGAGACAGGAAGACTAATAAATAATTGTGAAGAACAGGGGGGCAAGTAAACCTGACAATGAATTAGGAAAATTAGGATTCCATAATGAAGCTGATGTAACCACTGTTACAAATTAAGTGTCAGCTGCCTAAGATTCCTGCTGAGACCCTCGCTCCTACTAATAAGGCCTGTGACTTCTAAGGTGCTTTGGCACCTGAGGCCGGAATGAGACACACCCAGAATGAAATATATAGGTTCCTGTCCTAAAGTTTCCTGGGCTGGGGCCAGCAGCCTGGCCTCCCTGCTTGACACTGAAACTCTGGGACTGCTTCACTTGTGCTGGGGAATTTTCATTGGGAAAAATCCTCCCTGTCTACTGACGCTTATTCCATGGTTCGGTCTGGTAAATGGGGTTCATCAACAGTAACAGAGTCAGGGACGCCGCGAGACTTGCCTCCCCCCATTTTCTTCACACCATTCAATACAGAGGCACTTCTGCTGATCTGTCAGGGTGTGAGGCCCCATCCGGTGAAACCTCTCTGACTTGAAGAGAATTGTGCAGGGTTTTGGACACTGCCGGGATCCAATCTGCAGTGCCACTTCAATGTCCTTATACGTCAGTCAACTGTTTAGGGAGCCAATTTTTTTCACAGCAGCTCTGTTTTCCTTGGTCACTGTGGCCGCTAGGCGCTCCCTCCTCTCCTTGTCTTTCAGTAAGGTTCAGTCTCTCCTAAACTCTTAAAACGTCCTTCCATGGGTAGGAATAAGGTCCCTGAGACCTTACAAATGGTCAAGGCTTTGAGTCTCATTTCACCCGCTTTCAAAGTCATAGAAAAGCATTGCGCAAAGGGGATTGATCTCTTCTCAGCTGCATAGCTGATGGCCATCAAGTGGACGGAAACAGATGAAGCCTCCTAGGATGAGCCCAGCAAGTTGAGACTTGCACAGATGAATCAGAAAGGGTATTTACTGTGCACCATAATTCTCAAATGTGAAGAAATGGACCATAACATACTGTCTCAAAACTTTTGTAGTGACCTTCATCCATACAGAGTACAATGGAGTGCTATTTAATTAAAAGGAATGAACCATGAACCAGGGCCACACACTACAATATGGATGAATCTCAAATGATTATGCTGAGTGAAAGAAACTAAACAATGTATACACAGAGAGTGTCATCCTATCTACATAAAATCCTGGAGATTGCAGGCTAATCTATAGGGACGGAAAGTCAATCAGTAATTGCCGGAGAATAAGGAGGGTGAAGGGAGTATTGAGAGAAAGAGATACAAGCAGAAACTGAGAAACATTTTTTGGTTGATATTCATGTATTAGGGCAAATTCAGTGTACCAAGTTTATATCAAATTATACTCTTTAAATATGTACAGTTTGTTTGATGTCATTTTCATATCCATTGAGCGTTAATACAAATAATACTAAAATAAATAATAAATTAATATCACTAAAAAAGTTATAATGAAGCCCACAGTCATGGAATTAAAAAAGTAAGTCAGATATAATTTATCTTTATTAAAAACAGACTAGAAATTTGAGGCATAAATATATTACAATTTTTAAAGATTTCTATAACAATAATTTCACTTGTTATTGCCTTATTTATAAATTATTCCTTATATTTATTTTTATAAATTTGAATTTTCTTTATTGTTTATGTACAAACACATGCCACATTTTAGAGTAGCAAACTTGGATTTTAGTGGGGTTTTTTGTTTTGTTTTTTGTTTTTGTTTGAGACAGAGTCTCACTCTGTTGCCCTAGAAAACAGTGCTGTTTACAGCAAGCTCAAACTCCTGGGCTCAAGCCATCCTGTTGCTTCAGCCTCCTGAATAGCTGGCACTATAGACACCTGCCACATCCTTGGCTAATTTTTCTATTTTTGGTAGGGACAAGATCTTGCTCTTGCTCAGGCTGGTCTCAAACTCCTGAACTCAGTCAATCCACCCACCTCCCAGAGTGCTAGAAATGGTTATAGGCATGAGCCACCATGAGCACCCTACTTATTTATTTATTTTTTATTGAATGGTAACTACGTACATTAATGCACTTCTGGGGTACAGTGTGGGGTTTTCACATGCAATCCGAAATACTTCCATCAAACTGATCAACACAGCCTTCATGTCATTTTCTCAGTTATTGTTTTAAAACGTTCTGATTCTACTCTTAGAGAGTTTC
>CAUYQV010045097.1:0-35924 GCA_963574575.1 Galagoides demidoff | reverse complement strand
TTGAAATCTCTAGAACAGACTCAGAGTGTTCCTGGGTGGAAGATAAGCAATTAGTTAAACAGCTATGAAATGAAAGATTGTTTCAGTCTTTTATGAAGTGACCTGAAAGAAAGTTTTAGAATGTAATTTTTTTTTTTTTTTGGCCGGGGCTGGGTTTGAACCCACCACCTCTAGCATATGGGACCGGCGCCCTACCCTTTTAAGCCACAGGCACCGCCTAGAATATAATTTTAAGGACATATGTAATAGATTTCCAAAAAAAAAAAAGAAAGAAAAAGGCTTCCCTTATTTCTACATGGATCTTATATTATGATTCAGAACCAGACGTAGCTTTTTTTGGCAAAAGTCAGTGGCTCCTATTTATGGGATATATTGCGATAAATATTGATTCCTTCCTTGCTCATGGGTCAGTTATTCATTTCTCAATATTTATTGGCAACCTAGAGTGGATATTTTGGACGCAAGAAAATGAATTAGACCAGATATGGCCCTCCCTACACAGTCTAATTCAACTGTGTAGGCAAAAGGTGATCCAAATCTGTGAGCTGGAATACAATACAGGCCTCAGAAAGTAAAGAAAAGCAGACACAATGCCAGGCTTGGTAGAAAGAGCACATTTGGTTCAAATACAGGACTCTGCCACTTGCCACCATGAACCCTGGCCAGGGTACTTAGCATTCATGAAATACCTTCCGGGATTAAATGAAATCACTCACACTGAGCACCCAGTCCAGGGGCGTGTGCTCGGCCCTTCCTCTTCTCTTCAGAAAGGGAGGTCGGGAGGTTCAGCTTGTGCAAGGGTAGGGACTTTGTGCACTTTTGAATTGGGCCTTTGAGAAAGGTGTTACATGAAGAAGAGACTCAAAAAGACTGGATGATCGCAGAAAGAGAAGAAGAGAAAAATAAAAGAGGAGGACAGTTAATTTTACTGATATTAAAAGAGGCAGTATTTTGCAGACCAAGATACAGTATGTAATTGGAAACAACTCTATAGATGGATAATGATTAGCAAAACAATAGACATCCACCCTACCCCAACTCTAGATCAGAGTTAGAACTGAAACACACACACATAGACACAAAAATATATATCTATATATAGTATACATATAATTTCAGAAAGCCAGGACAGGGATTATCAGATTCAGGAAGATGATGATGGTTGGGAGAGAACTGGTTGTAGAGTTCCCAGGATGGTGCAGCAGGCTGGGGTCGTTCTTCACATCTGTCTGTACATATCACAATGCTGGTATGTGGCACCAAAATAAATGTTCTTGGGTGAAATACTTGGTTGAGAGAATTAATGGGGAAGATCCAAGGACACTGTAGAAAGTTGTTTATGGAAACCAGGGGAATCAGTATTGCCACTGGTAGAAACAGCAGGGCAAGAAAGATCTAGTCAGTAAGGAGAGAAATGGGATGTGAACCAAGACAGAACAGCTTTTCCTAAGGTTCTGTTTGGAAAGGGGTTTCAAGATGTTCTGATTAAGGTTATTCAGGGAGGCTGTAATTCATAGAAAGGAAGGCTCAGCAAAACATAACAGTGGAGGTAGAGTGGGCCAGAAAATAAAGAGAGAGAAAAGCTTCAAAATGAAGTGGAGATGGAGATAGTTCACAAGCACTTAAGGCCGGGAGAGTAGCTGGATAGTTCAAAGGCTGGAAAGAAAGCCCTTATGTTAGATGCATACAGAAAAAGCTGTTTGCAAATGAAAATGTACGCAAAGGTATTAACTTGCTTCAGACGGACAGAGCAACAGCTCAAGATTCCTGAAAATAAATAGTGTCTGTTAGGTATGTCAGTATTTCTCTCCAGGAAGACTATTTCTACAAATTTTTGATTCAAAAGAACTCGATTTGGATGTTTTGTTTCAACAGCGGAGTACAAAATCCTTTGTCCTGGAGGAGAAGGTTTTCGACCAAATCCTATCACCGTCATACTGGAAGGTAATTCTGTCTCCTCCCTCTGGAAGTGCACACATTTTGATCTTCCTTGGGTTTATTTACAATACTGAAGAAATGTTTTTGTTTTCATTTTGACAGATATTGATGAGTGCCAGGAGCTCCCCGGGCTGTGCCAGGGGGGGAGGTGCATCAACACCTTTGGTAGTTTCCAGTGTCGATGTCCTACGGGCTACTACCTCAATGAAGACACCCGCGTGTGTGATGGTAAATGTCCACTCTAGAGTGATCAGTTCTTTCAGCTATTAAGAGCTGATGTCAAAAACCAGCATACAGTTGTCAGGAAAACTGAGAATTTAGCACCATGGTCTAAACGAGGATGTAGGTGAATACATCACACGTGTAGCAACTTGCACTGATGTCACTGAAATTATGTCATTTCCAGTAAGTCCTCCCTCTCTCCCTGAGAAAAGTAAAGTTGTATTATTCTGGGCCATAAGCCCATGAATGCCTACAAGAGTTTTCCATGCTCTTCAGAAAAGCCATGTTTCATTAGAGTAGCACAGGTCCCATTTCAGTAATGTCCATTTTTAGGGCGGTTCTGGGCTTCTCCTCTCATTCCTGACCACTTACCATCTGTACTGAGGCATTTAAACGAGCTTCTCTTGGAAGGCAGCCCTTTGGCTTTGTAAGTGGTGGCTACTGCTCATCCTGTTTTACTAGAAAGGTAGAGAATACCGATCACTTTCAGGTTCTAGAGCACTTGGGGCATGGACTAGGGTGAGAGAGGTGGTTTTCACCTACATACAGAATTACACAGTTATTGAGAGACCTCCTTGCACTCCATGCGAGGAACATTCCCTTGGCTCTCCAGAAGGCTCCCTAGGTCACTTAGATGGGGATTTCCTCACAGAGTATCAGTTGAACATCACGGTATATATGACACAGCTCTAAAACCTGTGGAGTTAACAAAGACCAGCTAGCATCAAGCCCTGTGCTTGACCACGGGGCTTTCACACTGCCTCACCAGTTCAGATTCATGAAGCCAGTTGTTCAGGCCTTACCATATCCTTCTGTGAATCTTACAAACATGTGAGGTATGTAATTGTCTTTCCGAACCATATTTGAAAATTTTAATTTCTCCACATTGCCATCTCTGCATGCCTTTGAGGATATTATGTTCTCATTTATTACAAGACTCACTGTCATTTAGGATACGTATGCCTCCATCTAAGAAGATGAGTGTTCCTTTTCCAGAAGCTTCTTTCCTGAAAGTGCATACATTTGCACAGAGACACAGCACTGATGAACCCAATACCTATTCTTTCCATCTGGATTTCAAAGTGCCTTGTGGATTTCCTCCTCTCTTGACAACATTTATGTTGACACCAAGTATCAGGCCATTCCAAAGAGTCAAGTTTTCATATTCACGTGCAGTTTTTTTCTTTGGATTATAGATGTGAATGAATGTGAGACTCCTGGAATCTGTGGTCCGGGGACATGTTACAACACTGTTGGCAACTACACCTGTATTTGTCCTCCAGACTACATGCAAGTGAACGGGGGAAATAATTGCATGGGTAAGTCCAAGCTTTTCTCAGTTGTGCATGAGAGGAAAAGAGCTGCCCAGTCCAGTGGTTAGTGCTCAGTGTTCGTTGCTCCCCAGGCTGAGTGCTGCCATCCGTCACCATCTGGTAACAGCCTCCTCTCCTGTAGCCCAGAAGCCTGGCATTTTTTCACCACCTCGTGTGGGTGGCTGGGAGTTTTCTTTCCAATGTCATGTTGGAAAATCCCAAACAACAGTTTAATAGTACTTCTTTTGTTTGACTGCTGGGTGTATCTTTATACAATTATATTTACAGCGCTGACCTACAGCATTAAAACATCATGATTCGGAAATGAGAAACTCACTGCCAAAGAGCAGTGGAGAATTGTTGCTAGGAGACTGGGCAGAGAATTGTTTCAAGTTTATTAATGCTGCAGCTACAAAATGATTTAGTTCTGATTTAATTCCACAAAATGCCAGAGGATACATTTACCAAAGTCCTTCTTCTTGTAGCTAGAAAGTTGTATAAGAGCAGGGGTTCTTATGCCTTTACCAAAGTCAAGTTATAATACAATTCAAAAACAACTTTGCTCTTTGAGTATCCACTTAGAAATCTGCTGTGATTTTCCCTATGGTATCACCAAGCCTTTTGTTCTTCCAGATATGAGAAGAAGTTTGTGCTACAGAAACTACTATGCTGATAACCAGACCTGTGATGGAGAACTGCTATTCAACATGACCAAGAAGATGTGCTGCTGTTCCTACAACATTGGCCGGGCCTGGAATAAGCCCTGTGAACAGTGTCCCATCCCGAGCACAGGTGGGTTCTAGTTTCACCATTACCGAAAACATAAGTTGATAAATTACCCATGAATTGTTGGAAGAAATCAGTCTTAGAAAGGTACAAAAGTGTGCATTTTGTATCTTCATAAGAAAAAAAAATGACACACAAAGGTAGCTGTTTAAATTCACACTTGATCCTGCTCCTTCTAGCTGAAAATTAAGTCACAGAATATGCTTTCTAATTTATACCCTTCTACATAACCAGGCCTATAGACTCGGCATTTCATAAAAATATCAGCTGTGAACATAGTTACCATTGTTACTGAGTTCTCTGTGTAACTGAAAGACTGGCAACCTTAGCCAAACCAATGTGACAAATGGGTGAACCATAATTCCTCTTGTTTTTACTTATTTAAACCTAGTCTAGGCTGGGCATGGTGGCTTATGCCTGAAATCCCAGCACTCTGGGAGGCCGAGATGGAAGGATCCCTTGAGCTCAGGAGTTCGAGACCAACCTGAACAACAGTGAGACTCTGTCTCTACTGAAAAATAGAAAAACTAGCTTGGCATTGTGATTCATACCTGTATTCCCAGCTACTTGGGAGGCTGAGGCAGGAGGATCACTTGAGCCTAGGTGTTTTGAGATTGCTGTGAGCGCTCTAGCCAGGGCAACAAAGTGCGATTCTATTCCCTCTTCCCCTGAAAAATAAAATAAAACTAGTCTCGTTCCAAAAAAAAAAAAAAATTAAAAGCATCCTACAGAGATGTAAATGTAAAATAAGAAGTAAGCATAAAGGGAAATGGCAAACAAGAGTCAGAAAGTTAGAGCAACAACAAGGCTAATACACAAAGTCTAAGCCAGGATTTCCCACACATTTGCCAGAGAGGAGCAATAACTTTAGCTTCAAACTTGCAAGCAGCTCATATGAAAAAGAAAATATAATCCAGCAGAAGAGTCTCAACTATCTTAAAGCAACCTCAACACTTAAGTGCAAGTTTTCTTGATATTGAGATCCAAGAGAAGTTTCTTCCTTTATATAGATAGAGAGAAAGACACTGTATGTTTTTTGTCTAACAAAAACGTCTAAATTATATCCTTGGAGTAAATGAAGTAAGACTTTAGCACAGTGTTCTCATAGTGTACAGTGTATGTATGATACGTATCACATGCATTATGATGGCATTGTTTACCAGGGTTATGATCTGCATTAAACCAAACTGTCAGGAAAGATACTGATTGGGGTATTCAGACGGGAAAATCCTACCCCATTCCCATCAAATCTATGTGTGGCGTTACTTGATTGTCCATGAGGCAGAACATTATTATTTCATAAAATGTACCATTCCATCCAGTGTTGACTTCAGAAATAAAGTCATAACCCCTGCTTAGAATTATGATTTACCAGGCAGTGCCTGTGGCTCAAAAGGGTAGGATGCCAGCTCCATATGCCGGAGGTAGTGGGTTCAAACTCAGCCCCTGCCAAATTAAAAAAAAAAAAAGAATTGTGATTTACCTCTATCTGAAAAATGTTTCTAGACCAGGGTCTGGCAAACTACAACCTGTGAGCCAAATCCAGCCCACCACCTATTTTTGAATAGCCTATATGCGAAGAATTATTTTTATATGTTAAATGGTTTGAAAAAAATTAGAATAATAATATTTCATAACATGAAAGTTACATGAACTCCAAATTTTGGCGTCCATAACTGAAATTTTATTAGAACATGGACATACGAATTTATTTACATTTTGTTCATAGGCAAGTTTGAATAGTTTTGACAGAGACTATACTTGCAAAGCCTAAAATATTTACTCTCTGGCCATTTAAGAAAAAGTTTGCTGACCCCTGTTCTTGAACAATGGCCTTTGATCATACATACTGATTAGTAAAATATCTTGGGGGAATATATATATATATATATATGATGTATGTGTTTACATGTAAAATATATGTGAAGATGTATGTGTATATATATTTGTTTTCAATTATATTGAAAAGTGCTTTTACTATTTTGTGAACTATTCTAATATGAAATACACACATGAAAGTAACTTTCTGAAAGATTAGGTTTTCCAAAGATAGATAGATAGAAAATACTTTCCAAAGATAGTATTTTCTTTTTTCCCCTAATGGATTGATTCATTGCGCACTATTTGAGAGACCTCTTTGGACACCCTTGGTACAAGCCAACATTTATTTTTGTAAATGACTATCTGAGTTTTAAAAATCTATATGCTCTTGTATAAAATGCAAGATTTCTTCTTCATGTTGGGTGCTCACCAAATCCAGACATAGAATCTCCTTAGACATGAAATCTATGTGATTTCTGTAGATAATCAATGCCAGCTGGCATTACACTTGTTGGAAGTGGGCATCCATAGATTAGGGAAATAAAGCACTAGGTGAATGACATTCTATATTTTGATTAAAATACTTCCAGCAATTTTTTACTAATTTTCACTAAATGTGGCCACTAAGGCAATAGCCATGGGAAGCTTACATTGATTATATTATACCAGTTACAGACATGATCTGGAATTACAGAATCCTGGAATAAGAAGGGACCACCAATAGCATTTAGTTCATCCTTTATTACCTATCAAGTTTGATTAATTCAGGCACGAGAAAGACAGACACAAAGGGAGAGAATTTGGGAAAGTTGTACCCAATGAAATCCAGCTCCAAAAATTGAAGAAGTGTTGACCCAAATTAGTCATTGAATAATCTCATGTCAAGAACTTAGATTTTCTATGGTCTCCCTCAGACTATCGAGGACATGGCTTTTGCCAAAGTTCCTCCAACCCTAGATCTCTGACTACAGAGGAGAGAGAGGCACTCTTGCCTGTCTTTGGGGTCAGAGCTGAACAGTGTTCACATTGAAATTCGAACTTCTCCAGGCAAGCTCAGATGAAGAAATGGCATGTGTTGTGGAGACCTTTTTCCGCACTGTCATGTCAGCATGAGGGCATTTTTCTTCCAATATTCATCATACAGCCACGTTTGCATCAGAAGGAATTTTCACATTTACTTTTTATCTTAAGTTATTCAAAATACAAACAAACCCCTTTCAAGAATGCTTACCAAGCCATTTTCTTGCAGGCCAGTTATTGCTCTTTGATGACCCCCTCCACCCCCTAACACCTTTGTTTAATGATTGCAGATGAATTTGCTACACTCTGCGGAAGCCAGAGGCCAGGCTTCGTCATTGACATTTACACCGGTTTGCCTGTCGGTAAGTTATGACAGTGTAGTCAGAACTTTCTGTTTTTGTGTTAGGAAAAGGAGAACACACCATTATTTTCTTTATTTGCTTTTTTTTCCTTGGAAGGAAAATTTGTTAAACAATGCCTTTAGGTTTAGAGAGACACCGATTCTTGTTTGAAGCAAACCGTGCAAACACCCTGGGTAGCTCCACCTAATTGGCACCAGCATTTCTTGCTTATGATTAAGGAGACTGGAAAGCTTTTCAGAAAATTACAATCAAGCTTGTGAAACCAACCCTAGGCATCAACAAAGGGGGAGATTCTGGGAGCAGGGCCAGCTGACATTCAATTTCCCACTCCTTCCTTCTGACGAGGACTGAGTTTAATATGACTTTTCACACCAAGCCTTTCATGTAAGTTGTTCACATAAAGCTCCTTTTTTTTATCTCACATGGAATCTCTCCTGGTCATCTGCTTTGGGAATTTCAGATGGGAGATAAAACTCCTTTCAATCTGAGGCCTCATCTTGTAACTGAAACAGAGACAGCAACAGGGGAAGAGATGCTTGTGCAAGATTCAGAAGGGCTGCCCAGTGTCCAGCCAGTGTAGGCAATGCCCTTGTGGTTTAAAACCAAGTAACATAGAAGTCGATGGAAGATGATCACATTCTCAGAGTTCTTCCCCAGCGTGATTTATACGTATCCTTAGATGCCCTCTTCAGGCTGAGCGCTTGTGTCTAGCAGCAAACATTGCCGCTTGCTTTGTTCCACCTTATTCCTAATAAGTAAACTGAAATCCACATCAACCTTTCCAGTGACCTTGTTTAAGAAAACAAGAGTCTGGTCCAGCAATCAGCCTGGCTCCTGTATAGTGCCAAATCCATATGACTCCACAGTCTAGTCAACGTCCAAAGAAACTTCATGGTTTGGAAAGAAAAACTGCTAAATGACATTGGCATGAAACACCTGGCCCCAGCTGCTTTGTTTTTCCCCTTCCCAAAACAGATCTTTCAGTCTTCCTAGAATCTGTGATCAGAAGATAAGTGGTCTCTAATAGTAATGGTTCTCCATGGACTGACCAGGCATGTACCCCAGCAAGGCTGCCCTCCAAGGCTGGCAGTGAGCAGGGACTCAAAACAGCATGAGCATCGTCGGCTAGAAGAGCTGGAAAGGCCTCAAATATCATCTAGTCCAAATGCTTTGCTTGACATAGGAGGAGACAGAGGCCCAGAGAGGGGAAGGGACTCACCCAAGGCCACCTAGCTAATGAATAACAGAGCTGGGCCCAGAACCCAGTCCTGACTCATAGCTGACTTTGCCTCTAGCTCTTGAAAACTAGAAATCTGATATTTAGCAATATACTTATTGTTACCAAATTCCACCATGATAAATATTTAGATGTCTGAAAAGTATGTTTTATTTAAGCTTTATACGCTCCCTTTGGACGATCTTAAGATTGTTGGCATGTGGAGTCCACGTGTATAGGGTTAAAACTATAGCACATTTCTTAATATTGTCTTAAAATATAAACGTCTGCAAGTTAAAGTTCAAATAAAACACAGACAAGAAAAAATATAATTTTTTATATATCCTTTTGCTATTTTATTCCTAACAATGGCTGGAAATTCAACTCAGTCTGTTTTGCTTAACCTGATAATAATTCAGCACTTATATTTAAAATGAATAAATGTGAATATAATATTTCATGTTTTAACCCATACTGAACAAATGACATCTGAATTGGTTTTCTGTTTGCTGGTGAAACATAGCTGTGGTGTTACTTCACATGGCTTTTTAACAACATAAATGACAAAGGTATGAAATCTAACAATTGCCCCTGTTCAAAATAGCCATGCCCACTTTTTGAGATTCTGAGCTGGTTGTTGCTGTTCTTCTTGTTGTTTGCCAATAAACAGATTAGTTTGCCTGTGAACAAAATCAAACCCTTTAAAAAAAAAAAATACATGTAGAGTCTGTCAAATTCTCCTTTAAATCAGGTTGGTTTACAAGTGTGATTCTTCTAAAGCTGCAGCACCTCTTGTACCAGTGGTTCTCAACCTGTGGGTCGTGACCCACAGGAACTATATTAAAGGTTAGGAAGGTTGAGAACCATTGTGTTGCAGGCTCCCCTTGAGTTTGTGGCCATTTTCCTACAACTTATGCAAAGGGAGTTCCCTGCAGAGGCTCCTGACTATAATAAGTAAGCAAAGTATCTCAACAGTAATAACAGAAACCTACTGAATTGGGAAGACTTGTGATTATAGACCTAGACTTTACATGTGTTGCCTGTTTTGTCAAACTCTGCCAAGATGGAGGGACCCTCCAGGATAGCAAGTAACAGGTCTGTGAAGACTGTGTTAGGGCGATGCAGGACAACAGAAGGGAGGAAGGATCGCCTGTTAGCAGTCCTAGTGTCAAGTCCTGACCTTGCCACTCACGGGCTGGTGGTCTCAGCACATTACATTCTCTCACTTGGCCTCCATGACATCACCTGGGTAGTGAGGATGGTCATAGTACCTAGACCATCTCATAGGGTGGCTGTGATAACTCAGTGAATAAGGGCAGGTTGAAGGTTTGGGAATGCACCAGGCTTGTGCAAGGGAGATGCTATTAATACTATTATAATTTGCATTAGTATTACTCCTGTCATGCTAGAGGGCACTTCAATGGTCAGGAATGCAGAGAAAGTAAGACAGAGATGGGACCAGGCCAGGCTGGTGAGGAGGCCAGACCTGCTCAAAGCCTCCTTCTACAACTGGTCAGCCCTGCATTAGCAGTCCAGCTTCTGGTTCTGCTCTCACTCTGACTTCATTCCTATTTTAATCCTCACCAGCCCTCTTGCAGACACTGGTCCTTAACAGATTTGAATTACTATCTGCCATGTGGAGTTCTAAGGACAGAGCCCAGGCCAGCCCCTGCTGCTGGAGGCACACACTCCCCTGCAGTAGTCCTTCATCCAAGCTGACCTCATCTTCACAGCCAGCTCTGGCCCAGCTTAGCATCCCCACACCTGACCTTCCTCCTTTCTAAAGCCCTAAAAAGGAATGGGAAAGATCAGAGTTCTCTGTGACCATGGGCTCCTCCTCTGTTCTTCACCAGAATACTTTACCATTTTCACTAAATACCACTGCACACTTGGGGTGGAGGGGCTATGTACACTTGGAGATCATTCTCATTTGACGTATCTACAGTACCCAGTAGATACAAGGATGACTGTACCTGTAAAAAGTTGACATTTTGAAACAAAACCAAAATTAGGTAGACTGGTGAGTCTGGAAAGTGGTTTAGTTATCTCAGGTCGCTATTCATTGGCATTCCCTCTTCCTATCACCACTACCTCACTGCACACATGTGTGTGCACATACACACACACACCCCTTCCTGTCTTACCATGACCGAGGATCATGGGCTGTAATGTCACTCACAGGTGACTGCTCTGTTTCTAGATATTGATGAATGCCGGGAGATCCCAGGGGTCTGTGAAAATGGAGTGTGCATCAACATGGTTGGCAGCTTCCGATGTGAATGTCCAGTGGGATTCTTCTATAATGACAAGCTGTTGGTTTGTGAAGGTGAGTGGTGTTGTGACTTTGTCATATCCAGAAATGAGCCAACTGATGAGCCACTTTACCTCACTTGTCAAGTTTCACAGCACTGACGTTCCAGAATGGCATCAAGCTCTAGAAGTAGTGAAGGACATGGGCCAACATGGAATTTCATACAAAAGAATACGCTAACTCCCAGTGGAAAAACCAGGATGTGCGTGCCCCAGCCCCCTTCCCCCGACATACAATGCATTAGATTTCCCAGCTGATATGAAAAAGCTTTGAGTTCCTTGGTGTGTCAGATCCCTTTTTTTTTCTCACATTGCTTGAAAGTGAACATGAGTGGACAGTCATCATGAGTTGACTCTCACCATCAGTGTTCTCTTCCAAATGGAGACTTCGCTACTCTCAAGTGAAAACAAGGTTAATGCAAATATTCCAAATGTGTGAGAGAATTCCAAATGGCAAGAACAGCAAATTTGATTTTATATGAAGAATGTTGGCATGCATGCAAAGGGTACTTTTTTCATTTTCAAGTTACCGCCTGTTGCCATGTGTATGTACTGTGATCCTGAGCATTCCTTATAGCACTTCATATTTTTTCCTACATCTGGGAAAGATAGTGTTCTTTTACATTTTACTAAAAGGGATATTACTGGTTATTAAATATACCATGTGCCCTAGGATCGCTGGAATAATTTTCTACTTAAACTTAGGGCCCATACCAGACTTTTTCATCATGTTTGAAAGGGCTGTTACCTCATAGAGTTTGTCTCATAGCACATATGTCAACATTTTAACATTCAGAAAATCCTTTTTTAAATAAACTGGAGACAACCAGTTTATACCATGGGTAAAATTATTGTCCTAACCGTGTACTTGTTAAGTTCTTCTCGCCAGGGTTCTGGTTACTATGGCCAAGTGGGCACATGTCCCTTACCCTGCCTGTTGTGTGGGTTAGCAAGAATAGGGTGGTTGCCAGTCAGAGCCTTCCCAAGGAGAGAGCAAGTAAGACCCTGGCCCCAGTCCCCGGGCATCGGGAAGGCATCTAGGAGCGGGTACCTGGAGAGAAAGTGTGGATATGGAAGAGGAGAAAGGAGCCCACGGCAGGTGCTCTTATGGTGCTAGAAATGTCCGCCTTCCTCATAGCCACACCCTTCTCCTCTCACACAAGCCTCAGGGTGCCTGCCACCTTCTCAGGCCAGTTCCCCATCTTTTCCCTTCAGAGATCCCTTAGATGATTACTTTACCCAGGTACCTCTTTGCTCTTTCCATTTGCTGAAGCAACAGCCCTTGGGCAGAACCCATAGGCAAGGGCACCCATAACCACCACATCAACTAGACCCTGCTGTATCCGTGAGACTGAGAACATGCAGCTGTACCAGTGTGAGGCTGTCAGGGCAGCAGTCAGGGGATATTGAGATGACTGAGTGCTCTAATGTTTGGTTTCTGTTATGCAGAATATCCATCTTCAAGACAAGTGTTTAATCTAAGATCAGTTGCTTTCCAGCATACTTGTAGCTCTCAGAATCAGAAAATGAAGGTGGATTTAATACATGCCTCAGCTGAAATTGGAGTGGATTCCAGAAGTGATTTAGGGAGCCTCCATACATCTGCTCCCCTCCTCATGTCTGCATAATTTTCAGCTGTTAAATCATAGGAATGCTTGTCCTTGGCATCATTTGGCTTCTCCAGGGCACAATCTATCTCCTGTGTTTCTATGCACTTTTAATTCAGAGCAGGCAGACCTAGTGAGTGACATGGTGCCAGGTATATTGTAACCCTAGGTGTGCCTAGTCAGAATCCGCATTTTAACAAGATCCCAAGTGATTCATACAGATTGGGCTTGAGACATTCTGCTCTATAGGTCTTATGACTTTCCAGACAAAAGCAGTCTTGGGCTTTGAGCAAATACAGGGCTTCCTCAGCTAGGAGTCTATATCTATATCAAGTCATGGCGCTAGCCAAGATTTTATAACTTTGTTTAGACCTGAGCATCATTAGAGTCCATACATAGTCATAGGTCAAGTTCTTAAATTCATAAATAATATTACTAACATGGAAAATTTAGATAATGAGTTTTTAGTCTTCTGTTCTCTTTTTACTAAAAAAAAAAATAGACTTTATTTTCAATTTTAAGTTCACAGCAAAATTAAGAGGAAGGTACAGAAATCTCAGATACTCACTACCCCTCCACACATAGCTTCCCTTGTTATCAGCAACCCCTGTCCCAGAGTGGTGTATTTGTTATAATTGATGAGCCTACATTGATACATCATTATCGCCCAAAGTCCATAGTTTACATAGTTCCAATGTTGCACATTTTATGACTTTGGACAAATTTACAATGACCTGCATCTACCATTATGGTATCATAGAGTATTAAGCCTCTGTGCTTCCCCTCCCCAACTCCTGGCAACCACTGATCTTTTCACTCTCTCCACGGTTTTGCCTTTTCCAGAATGCCATGTGGTTGAAATCATATAATACACAGCATTTTCAGATTGGCTTTTTTCACTTAGTAATATGCATTTAAGTTTCTTTCGTGTCTTTTCATGGCTTGATAGCTCACTTCTTTTAATATTGAGTAATATTCTGTTGTCTAGACGTACCATAACTTACTTATCTATTCACCTACCCACAGACATCTTGGTTGCTTCCAAATTCTAGCAATAATGAATAAAGCTGCTATAAACATTTATGTTGTCTCATCGAAATAAGAAAATAGAAACCCGTTTTCACATGTGAGGCTGCAGTGACTAGACACCAGATTCTGTTCTCCTTCGAATTTAACTCCCTCTTGTGCTTGCAGACATTGACGAGTGTCAGAATGGCCCGGTGTGCCAGCGCAACGCCGAGTGCATCAACACCGCGGGCAGCTACCGCTGTGACTGTAAGCCGGGCTACCGCTTCACCTCCACGGGACAGTGCAACGGTAGGTAGAGGCCCCCGGCCGGGTGTGCCCACCCCACAGGTCATCTTCACCAAGTTCAGGGACCTTGATTTCTTTTGAGATAGTTAGGCTGAAGAAAACGATTTAGATTGATAAACTATAGTAACTAAATTGCCAAAAAGGAAAATTGTTAAAATGCTTAACCATTTAGCTTTTTTCTCTCTTTATAGATGAGATGTTTGCAAAACAAGAACTAAACCACTTACATAAGTAGATTTCATATTTGCCTATCTGTTACCTTGCCTACAAACACCCACCCCTGCACACATACACAAGTATACATATTCTCTCTCTCCCTCTCTCTCTTCTCTCTCTTGTAACTAGTATTTGGAATCAATTAAGTGTTTTTTTCCCTTCCACAGAACCCCTCTTAGACAGATGTGCTTTTCACCATCTTGACCATATACCCCAAATCTAGATACTGAAACTCTCCTGAGATGAGGCAGATTAACCTGCATAAACTGAACAAATAAAACAAGCAACATCACTTTTCTTCCCAAACATCTTGAAAGCCAACAGCACACATTAAAACCCTATTATTAGCTATAAGTCACTTACAGTAAATGATAAACCATTTTCCCAAGAGGTTAGATTTTTATTGTTGTTGGCTTTTGTCAGGGATGTGGTAGAAATAAGAAGGTTGAGTGTGTTACCTACTTAAATTGATGATGAAGTTGTTCAGTCTCTGATGGTATCTTGTAGACATTGGTATGAAAATTTAACACTGGTGTTTCAGCCCAAGAGCAATATAGTACCTGGGAATGATTTTCTCGCAAGTTTTTAAGTAATTATGAATTCTTAGATATTTAGCAAAGAGGTCAGAAAGAGTATGTTATTTTCCTTATGGCTCATTTCACAGTGAGTTTCCTGGGTATTTTATGCATTAATGAATGAAACAACACAGGGGAACATGGTCAGATTTTCCTTGGATTTCCTTACCTACCCGTGATTAAGTGGTAGGAAGTTCACTGCTCTCTGTCGGGTATTTTGCATTGTTTTATGAGGCCTTGGTGGAAAGAGGGTGTAATTGCAGAACAAAAAAAAAATCACTTTGAGAACCAAGAATTGTTTTGTTGAGTTTAAAAGAACATGTGCGAGTATTTAGTATTTTGTCAACAGGGCTGTTGTTATCCGTGTATTAAAAATACAGAACAGGAAAAGCAGGGACGTCTCTGATATGAACCACAATACCCTAGTGAAACTTGGCGTGGATATCACTTCCCTGCATTTTGCTTGTAATTTATATTTCCTTAGAACTGGGTGAAATAATTCCAGTCAAAATAAAGAATTGCTGATAATATAGAATGTGTCGTTTCACACCATTTCACACTCACGTAAGAAATAGGACAGAGCTATTTATAGATCAAGACAGGACACCCAGCCTTAGCCTGCTGGAGCTTAACCTCTTCAACGTTTTTTTGGTAGAACATGAACATACATAAAATGCATCTGGCCTTACCAGCAGTAAGTGTTGTAGACAAAAGTTATTTCTAGCCAAAAAGCTCAATTTCTCCCATTCATTGAAATCTTCAGAAGAAAAGGAATGTACTTGAGTTTTGCAACTATTCGGCCTCCAGGGCTAAAGACTTCATTCTGGAAATGTCTTCATTTATGTCTCACTTTTTAAATCTTTTAAAATATCTTTAAATAGTATCCTGTGCTTAGCATTTTTCAGGCATGTGGCAAAGTACTCCGCTCAGCCTGCATTTATAATGGAAGGAACTAAAACTTTCTCTCAGTGATAAGATTTTTATCATTTCAAACCTCGAATCACATCTGGCCGTAGCACCCACACTGTTGCTGAGAGTTCCCAGAGAGCAGTTAGACATCCAAGCTCGGGACGCTGGGGTGACCTCCGTGGCTGGATCAGATAGAGCAAATGCAGCCCCCTTCTGAAATGTCTTCCCCAACTAAAGTCAAGAGACACTTTTGTTCACAGCCACCTCTTCCATGGTCGTGGTCTCCTCTCCCTCTCTGCTGACTAGGTGTTTCCCCCAGTAGCCTGTTCCTACCTCCTATCTGACCTCACATACAATCTCCAGGGAGGTTAGATCCTGGCGCTTACAGAAACCTAGCTTTCTAGCCTCAGACAAAGAGAAAACTTTACAACTAAGTTCTCTAGAACTCTTTACTTTCTGTTTCACCAGTAGAACCTCAAAGTGCTCCATATTTCATTTTTTTAAAACCATCATGAAATAGGACCACAGAGGAAAGACAGTTCTTTGCGGGGAGATCCTTCATGCCCTCTGCTTCCTGTGTGACTCAGAGGTGAAGCAGACCTGTGCTCCTGCATATTCCCAGATCCAGGTGTCTGGACGACTACCTGCAGGTGCCAAAGGTCTGGGCAACTGTCATAGGTCCTTCCTCAAAATCAGCTCCCTTCATAAACTTTGGAATGGAAATCATTTTCCTTTGCCTACTCTTGGAAGCAGTTTGCTCATTTTAAATCCATTTTCTTCAAGAATTTCTAGAGTTTCTGTGTGGACTAGCAGTAGCTCCTAAGTTGCTCTATCCCAACTTCTCTTACTGACGTAGTTAACCTCACTTGGGATTGTTAAACGGTAAAGTGACCCATCAGCTCTAGTAAGTAGGAGGCAGCAATAGAGTGGCAATGTGAATACATGAAGCAAAGCAGATAACTGTTCCCGGACAGTCTGGGTTGCTCTGTACACCAGAAAGTGCCCATTCCCAATGGCTGTGCACTTAGAAGACAGGGCAGGAGACTAGTGAATCTGATTATTTACTTAAGAGCAGGACGCTGTGTGCACTACAGCATTGACAGCAACGTGGCCACTCTATTTTCCTTTGTGACAGCAGGAAAATCAGTCTAGCACAGTGCTCTTCAAATTATAGTTACTCTACACGTAGTCTTGAAAGCTTTAAAAAATTGGAGACATACTTAGGCAGGTAATTATGTGATTTCGTGAATCCCCGCATTAAATTCTGCCCTCAGACAATCAAAATTCAGGAAAGCAACAAAGAGACAGGTGATGATAAATATAATTTAGAGCTTAAAGACTGGCAAAAGCAAGAGGAGGGGGCTTTGCTTCAAGGGAATATGAACAAAAAGAAAGTGATGTTGTTAGGATTGTCCCGTGCTGATGGGAGCCTTGTGTGGGAGTGAAGACTGGGTTAAGATGGAAGTAAAGGTTTTAGGAGTAAGACAAAACAGTGAGGTGCAGATTGAGGAAGCAATGTGGGTTGTCCATTAAATAAAAGAGAGACTTAATCTTAGCAACAGGATTTCTTTGATTTTGGCATAAATTTCCAAAGAAGGCCATGAAATATCTATGCTTTGAGGCAGTAAACTTTAACTAGGCAAAACACTTCAATTCATTCCATAGTCTATGATGCTGTATAGGCAGAAAATCAAGCAGAAAAGCCCCCTGGCTTGAGGTTTTCTCCCCCATTCTACCTCTAAGTCTTTTTTTATCTTTCATTTTTTGATTCCTTCCCTATTTTTCATCTTTTCATGTATTGTTAACATACTCTGAATATGCCTAGTAAATGAGAGTAAAAATTAACCAGTTTGGGGGCAAAAATAAATACAATACTAACATCCATTTCACTAATTTGGTTTAGAGCTAAGATTACTCCTGAGTATACTACTTGGAAGTAAGTCGCTTAATTAGATTTTGTCTTCTAATTCTCCTTTTAAGATGCCTAAGGTGTTTTTATTTACAGATCGCAATGAATGTCAAGAAATCCCCAATATATGTAGCCATGGACAGTGTATTGACACAGTTGGGAGCTTTTATTGCCTTTGCCACACTGGTTTTAAAACAAATGCTGACCAAACCATGTGCCTGGGTAAGTATGTAATCATCATTTTATTTTATTTTTTTTGCCAATATACTATTGAAAAATTCATTGCCATCTGAATACAGGTAAAATTTAATACTAAGTCTTTTGGTAGTGATTTTGCTATTTACCAAATGAAAACACACGCAGGTCTACAACAGTGACATCCTATTTAATCTCTGGCAGTCTGAACAGAACAAACCTCTTTCTTGATATTCATTTGCCTGTCAGTTTAGAAAAACTTTTGACCAAGGGGTAAGATGAGAAATACAATAAGGCAAAGAATTTTTGCTAATGTTGATGGCCTACTAGTCTTCCTTAATATTCATGTGGGTTTGCTTGTGAGTGTGAGAATGAGCAGATTTTGAGAACAGTCTGTAGTTTGTGCCAGATTGTCAAAGGCAAATTTATAGATCATACAGAGGCAAAAAAAAAAAAAAAACTCTCACGATTTTAAATCTCTTCCTTGATCTCAATACTGTCAGAATGCTGGTTTAGAATAAACATCAGACTTCAAACATATAATTAACCATTTTCTCCCTAGGATTTTTTTCTATTTTAAAGCAATATCCATTAAGTCTTTGGGGGAATCTCAAGAACATGAATCAATTTTAGAGCTGGAAGAAGAATTACTGGAGCCTCCTTTAAAGTGCTTGCCTTTGACTATAATGTTCATCCTGAATACGAACATTTTCATCAAGTTTTAGTTTCCTCCAGAGTAATAACGAGTTTTCATTAAAGGAGTGTGATGAGTCCTGCACATCACGGGCAGCAACCCTTACACAGCCACGAGACTCTGCCCAAGTTTCTCTTCATCTCAATCTTGCAGAACCCCCCTAAAAAAGAACCTGCCCAACCAAAGATCTTCACCAGCCTGGCTAAAAATCAGTAAAGACAAAAACTCTTGATTGTTGGCAGTGACTCACTTGGTGTGGTCTCCAACCACGCACACACACACACACACACATGCACACTAGAGCAGTGGTTCTCAAACTTCCTAGTGCCACCATCTATTTTCATTGTTACAAAGGGGTCACGACCCCACAGGTTGAGAACCGCTGCTCTAGAGTCTCTTTGGATCAGCAACTGCTTCCTGATTCCGGACCACAGATAATTTATCTTTATGTCCCAAATGTAAAGGAAAGGAAATCCCAGTTCTAATTTAGCTATCCTCAGGTGTTACCTTCCACCCTCTCTCTCCTTTTGCCCCTTGCCTACCTCACTCTTTCAGACCAAGAGTATCAACTTTGTTTCATTTAAAGTTTTTACATCCTCCTTAATGTGGTGTGTAGGTACACCTTTCTAGCCAGCTAGAAAGATGCTAGCTGCTGTGACAAGATGCAAAGACATGTAAGATGCCAGAAAGATTGTACAAAAGCATCTAAGAGAAAAGTCGTAGACCAATAAAAAGCCAGGTGATGATGCAGGAGTGTGCGAGAAGACCAAATTAAGGCCATCACAGTGAGATAGTTTAGAAGGGTGAGGTGAGTCGTCACTGATGGGAGTTGCCCTGTGCTTTTAGTGGTGATTGGGAAGGAGGAAAAGATGCCTATGATGGCAGATGAGCTAGAAGAGCTGTGTTATTTTGTTGACTGACTGGTGTAAAATTGGGTGAGTCAGTGCTTTTCGGTAAATTGGAGTGAGAATCTTAAAGATTGATATTTGCCAAAGGTGGCAACCCAGATGCGCACAGAATCTTTTCCATTTTCAAGTGGAAATACTTGAGAAGAGTGGCAATGGGGGATAATTCTGGAAGCAAATAGAGTAAATTAATTCTCATCCAGGCCTCATGTCCTTAGCTTGCTTGCCTTTCTCATGCCAGCGGAGGACAGGGTTTATTCCCGAGGTTTGGTTAGTCTCCTTCCTCTTGCTGGTTTCTCACAGTGAGCTGCCCCTGGTGAGGTTAATACCACGAAGTCCTCAGCCTCCCTGAGACTTTGTAAACTCCACAGTGCTCTTTAACCCTAGTAACCATGTAACTGCTTTTTCCATTAGTAATTTTGTTTCTCCATGGCCTTTTTTCCTACTAGATATCAATGAGTGTGAAAGAGATGCCTGTGGGAATGGAACTTGCCGGAACACCATTGGTTCCTTCAACTGCCGCTGCAATCATGGTTTCATCCTGTCTCACAACAATGACTGTATAGGTGCGTATACGAAGGGGTGCTTCGCTGGAGGAAGTCTGTTCATCTGTGTGCTGTGTAGTCAGCACCATCTCCCGCTCCAGCTGTCTTTTTTTAATATATGCTATCTTATGCATAACAATTGGTTACAGGACTTGTCAAATATAATGTGTCGAATATAACATCAAATAGAATGCCGTAGTCCCCTCCTTAACTGCAGGACATACATTCCAGGACCCTAAGTGGATGTCTGGAATCCACAGATAGTACCAAACCCTGTTCATACTATGTTTTTCCCTATTTGTGTACATATATACCTACAATAAAGTTTAATTTATAAATTAGGCATAGGAAGAGATCAATGACAATAACTAATGAGAAAATAGAACATTTATAACAATATACTGTAATAAATGTTACATGAATGTGGCTTCTCTCAAAATATTATATTATACTAAACTCCTCTATTTTTAGACAACAGTCAGGTAGGCAACTGAAATCCTGGAAAGTGAAACTATAAAGGGGGGACTACTATAACTATGTCCTTTACTCTTATTAAAATGCTTATTAGCAGCTATAATTTTTATGTCTACTTTGCTATGAATTAAGCAGATTTCAAAATAAATGGAATTTATTAAGTTTTAAAATACACAGCAGCAATTTTTGTGTGGAAATTACATAATTCATGAATAACATGAACCTTCTTATCTAGAAGTTTCACTATAGCCTCCATTAAAAAAAATAAATTATCAAATCTATAAAATCCCCCTTGTAAAAAATGCTAGCTAAGAATAGTGAACCAACTTTTTGTTTTATTTTATTGTGTTATAGGCTAATTTAAATACTTCTAATTGTAAGAATCGTAAATAATGTCTTTAGCTGAATTAGGTATTGGTAAATCAGTTTTAGCTTTTAAAAATAAAATCTAAAGTAAGATCAAGATAAAACCAATACAAAATGTGAATGTAAATTATCAGTCTCTAATATAATAATGTAACTTTATTGTCAAGTTTGCATAGTTTCTCAAAGCCAGCTCTACTATTACAAACTGTAACAGATCTTCATTGGAATTTCTTATGTTTGGCTGAGCCAGCAAAGGCCTCTTTAAATTCAGAATAAATATTTTTCCCTTCAAAGGTTTTGGTCATTGCTAGGATTATGGCATTTTCTTTGGAATATATCAGAAGGATTTTTTTCTGTTTTGTTTTGTCTTATAGATGTTGATGAATGTGCAACTGGAAATGGGAATCTTTGCAGAAATGGCCAATGTATCAACACTGTGGGGTCCTTCCAGTGTCAGTGCAATGAAGGCTACGAGGTGGCTCCAGACGGGAGGACCTGTGTGGGTGAGTGTGGGGGTCAGAAACACCCTGGAGACAAGGCTCCCAGAGACCACTCAAGGACTCATCCTTCTGGAAGCCTAGGAGAAGAATCAGAGAAGAATTATGCTAATTCTTTCTATAAAAACTTTTTTAATTAGAAAAAATATATATATAAAATCACTTTTACCCTAATTATCAAAAATTAAGTTATTGTACTGAGAGAACAATTAAGCTGTTAAATCTGATATTTAAGCAGTTAAATTGTTCTGTAAACAGTCGTGATTTTTTTTTTCTTCAGCATATTTAGCTCTTGTATAAGCTTAAGCTCTTATATAATCTTTTGGATGTCCTTAAAATCTTTATAATCACTGACTCTTCACATGCTATGTTTTTCTGGAAATATTTAATTTATGGTAGATAAAATAGAATATGGTTGTTATATTGCACACAAGCAGGCAAGGGTTATCTTTGTTGTTTATTTTTCTCCAGGTGCAATGTTAAGGACTTTTAGTTGGCTTTCTGTGTTCCTTTGATTTGATTTCAGCTTCTTTGAACTGTAGTTGTCTGATGGAAATCATGTCGATGGGAACCTTTTCCTTTTTTATCCCTTTTCTTTGCAGATATCAATGAATGTCTCCTGGAACCTGGAAAATGTGCACCAGGCACCTGTCAAAACTTGGATGGGTCCTACAGATGCATTTGCCCACCTGGATACAGTCTGCAGAATGACAAGTGTGAAGGTAGGAAGGCTGCCTGCCATCAGTGTTTGGAAATGAGTGGTATTTTCACTGCATTAAGTACTCAAAGCAGAGATTTTGTTGTGGAATTCATTTTGGAATACTTTAACAGGAACATATCCAAGAGCAGGGTGTATGACATGGTCTCATCTTCTGGCAAGAAGAGATCAGCTAATTCTCGTGCTAATCTTTGGTGAAATAATTTTGCTGTGTGCATAGGGCTGGTAGTATGACCCTGACTCTTTTCCATTGTGCTTTCTGAAAGCTTATGAGAATACTATGTTTTGCTCCCAGTATTCCCCAAATGCATGTTTTTAAGTGGCAATAGTATATAGCTAAAAATAACTGCTAATTCTAGTTAAAATCTTTAAAGTGACCAAAATCTATGAATGTGGTCATATAATTTTGTCTATGTAATGTGGTTATAAAATATGTCCATGGAGTTTTTATAGTATTGCATCTTTTAATCTCAATACTTATGTCATTGCACTAAATGAAAGACATTCATGGACAGAATTTTATATAATAAATAAGTAGAATTTGAAAGAATTTTCAAGAATTCAACTAGTTCATGCCCCTCACTTTAAACAGGTCTGCATCTAATTCACAATGAGTGAGAATTTTCTTTACTTTTAATATTACCAAAGAGAATTTTGTTATATTTCCAATTTACTTATTTTAGAAACAAAGTCTCACTTTGTCGCCCTCTGTAGACATCAGAGCTCACAGCAACCTCCAACTCTTTGGCTTAGGTGATTCTCTTGCTTCAACCTCCCTAGTAGCTGGGACTACAGGCCCTCACCACACCGCCCAGCTATTTTTTTGTTGCAGTTTGGCTCAGGGCCGGGTTCAAACCCACCACCCTCAGTATATGGGGCTGGCATCTTACTGAGCCACAGGCATGGCCCTATATTTCCAATTTAACTAGCATTCAAGTGGTGATGATATTTTAAATGTGAGCATTTTTTCAAAGTTCACTCTAAATGTACATTATTAAAGGTATTGTTTTACTTTTATTAAAGATTGGCTTTTTAACTCCATGATTAATGCATAATTACCCTAAAAGGAACAGAATGGAAATATATAGACATAAGAATGTCTTCCCAAATGCTCAATAAATGTGTCCACTTTACAATATTTGTCTTCATTCTTAAAAAGTTGATAACCTACAAGCTAATTTCTACCATAAGAGAAATACTCATAACAATGATGAAAATAACCAAAAAGAATATCTGAGCATTTTTACAAAAGTTAACTTTTCTTAAAGAAAAAGTTGAATGTGGGATTGGAGGGACTATGGGAATAAAGTAATATGATAATCAACAGCCTTTCAGATTCATGAATAAACCACAAGGAGCTTGATATAATTATAACTACAACTTAATGAACAAGAAGTGATGAAGAAATTGATTTTTCATTGTATAGGAAGATAATCACTTCGCAATGAGAGGCAGGGGAAAAGATGGGCAAGTTTGTTGGAATAGCGTGGCTATACTTGTTCCATAAGTAAGACAATAACATAGTTTATTGAGCAAACCAAGACGATTTTGAAAGTGAAAAATGGCACTGTTAATAATGGAGTCATATTGCCAGGGTACAAGTCAAATCTGTCAAGTGTAGAACATAAATGTCTTATCTCAATAGTCAAGTAAACGAGGCGAAAGCTATATTGATGTGTTTGATGTAACCATGTCAGATTGTATTAAAAAAATCAACATTGTACCCGACATGTGCATAAATGTATTCATGATCTATGTGTATATGACTTAATAAAAAATAAATAAATAAATGGCAGAGACTTCAGATTAGATTTAAAAAATAATAATAATGGATTCACGCTAACTGGCATGAGCTGGGACTGTCCCAGGCTAACTAGGACATGTGGTTGGTTACCCAATCCATTCCAACTTCACCACAGACCACCCTTCACCACTCCTTTATTAAGATGTATTGCTTTAGGGTGGCACCTGTGGCTCAAAGGAGTAGGGCACCAGCCCCATATGCTGGAGGTGGCGGGTTCAGGCCCAGCTCCGGCCAAAAACTGCAAAAATAAATAAATAAATAAATAAGATGTATTATTTTACTGAAGAAAACAGGCCACAATTATAAATGTATCAGGTTCCTGTGATCTGAAAGAAAAAGCCTGTACAAGAAAGGTATTTTTGTTTGAATGATTAACCCACTAATCAGAATTAGAAGCCTCATCTTCTGTGATGTTTTTAGTTTGTACTCAAGAGGATTATACTTATTTTGTAAAATTTTGGGGTCTTAGTCAAATTCACAGTTTCAGGGCTATAGCATGAAGTTTTGGGAGAAGCTCTATGGATGGGTAGAGGAGAATAAATTTCGTTCAAAGGCCTAGATCTCACATTGAGTGACTCACCTTCAAGCTGCTTAAAATCTCAGAGTTTCTGCTTACTGTACATGGTGAAGTGAGAGTCTGGAGTTTCTTGCTTTCTTTCCTAGTCCAAGGTAGTACAAAATTACCCTGATTTTTCTAATAAGCTAAGCAATTCAGTCTGGGTGGGACGGGTTTATCACTGCACCACACAGAAGGCACTTGCAGGTTCCATTTGGGTATCAAGAACTGTCAAGACTAGTTTTTTAGAAGCCATCAAAACCTAGAAGCCCAGGTCGCAGCATATGGATACAGGATAAATATCTTCATTACAATACAAGTTAGGAAAGTCAGTAGTACGTTACACTCCCACATTTTGCATTTAACACCTAATGGTGTCTCCATCATATTTTGATTCTGATGTGTGGAATTCTTTTAGATATTGACGAGTGTGTTGAAGAGCCAGAAATCTGTGCCCTGGGCACCTGCAGTAACACTGAAGGCAGCTTCAAGTGTCTGTGTCCAGAAGGGTTCTCCTTGTCCTCAACTGGAAGAAGGTGCCAAGGTAAGGACGTCTGAAGGCTCTGGACTTCTATTATTATTTTGTTTTTTGAACTTTGTTTATTTATGGTAGTCTTTTTTTTTAACTTTTTGTATATTTTATTATTGTTTCAGGTTAATTAGGGTACAAAGAATTAGGTTACAATGTTTGCATTTGTTAGGTAGAGTCCCTCTTATAACCGTAACTCACCCCCAACAGGTGTGCCATATACCCTAACATGGTGCCCATTAAATGAGAGCACACCCACCCCCTCCACCTCCCCTCTCATTGCTCCCTTGTTCCCCCACCCCCCACCTTGAGTTGATTTGAGTTTTTCTCTTATGTGGGTATGTATTAAATTGTTTACTAGCTTCATATTAGAATTGAGTGCATTGGATTTTTGCTTCTCCATTCTTATGATACTTTACTAAGAAGAATGTGTTTCAACTCCATCCAGGTTAATACAGAAGATGTAAAGTCTCCATTTTTTTTAATGGCTGAATACTATTCCATGGTATCCATATAGGTATTCTTATTTTTTAAACATGGCAACACTCTGATTCTTTATAAATAGAAAGATGGTCAGTTTTCATTCACCCAGAGGTCTAACAATTACCATGTGTCAGCCGGTTCATTTTTACTTTTAAGGTTAAAATGCGCTCATGGTCATTTATACAACTGTCCTGGACTTATAACTCCTCTCCCCTTATGAACACAAATGATGATAGGCCCATCAGCGGAGGAGCATCCTGAGCCATTGAAACAGCAAAGCCTGGTAGAGTTGCCCTGCCTCTGGGGAGGTAACCTACAAAACAGGGACTTTCAGACAGAAAACACCCAGAGTAACCCCCATGCTCCCAGGATATGGTACCCATCCTCCCTTACATCACACATTCTCTAAGAAAACAAAAATACATTTAAACTGACCATGATTCTTGCTGGTCTATAGTCTAATTTCAGGAATAACTTGCCAGGTGACTCAGTAAATATTTTCAAGGGTTTTCCAGGTTGACTTTCAACATTTAAAAAAAAAAAAAATCAAAGGAGCCTGAACTTCAGCATAATACAGTGCATGCTTAAGTCCCAGAAAACTTGCCAAAATACTTTTCCAAACAATACAATTTCATATGGCTATTGACTTACACAAGCTATTTTAATGAATCCCTGTGGGGATAGAGGGGGCACAAACATACATTTATTTTTTTTTCCACCAGTGTTTTTTGCTGTTTGTTGGTGGTGGCTATTTTGGTGTTGGGTTGGGTTTTTCTTGGTTTAGGGAGTTTTGTGTATCTTTGTGTTTTGGTTTTTGCTTCTAAATTACCAAATAAGAGGCTGTGGATTTCATTTAAGATTTCAAGTATTAGGTTTGGGATCCCAGCCCTAGAGCAAATCATTTAATCTTTTGGAAGCTCAGTTTCCTCAGTTTAAACAACAATAATACCTGACCAGCCCACCCTCCTGAAGATAAGACAAAGGCTCGTCAGTTTCCAAGTCCTTTGTGGACTCTCGTTATTGTTTTTAATTGTCTGATTAACTTTTTACTTTTCAACTGGTTATTTTGGAAGTAATAAAGGAGAGAGCTGAGATTTCTCTGGTTCACTTCAGCTTGTAGGCCTGTGTGAATTTCAGGGTAGTGCTTGATTCAGACAGATATTCCATATGGTACATACCGGGCAGATAAATCCTAACTCCCACTCCCTTGTTTTTGAGGGCTTGGCCTGAGTTTGGAAAGAAAGCAGTGAGAAACCAGGTGTGAATCTGCCGATGTGGCAGGCCAGAGGAAACTCCGAGGCTATTAATTCAATTTGCACTGGCCTGTCACCGAGCAAGCTAGCACTGCAGGAAGAATCAGCCCAGCTGTGAGCAGCCCAGCCACATGCTCAGCTTCAGGAGGCAGAGTCAGGAGCTGAGGAATGCCGCAGGGAAAGTGACCTGTGTAGCTCTGATGAAATTTCAGAGGTCATTAAGGGCTCTCTGCAGATGGACTGGTAAACAGGCATCCTGGCGAGTCCTAGTTAAAGTATGTGGGCGAGCACAGCTCTCTTTCCCAAGGCAAGGCATCCTTGATTAGGAAACCAATTCTAGAGAATCACCACAAGCAAAAGCAAATCTCCCACAGAGCCCAGATTTTGTTGGAGCCAGGAAATTGAGAGCTGGGCTTTTCTTGTAAGATGACAGATTAGGAGTCAGACTTCTGTTGCTCATGAAATGAGAAAATTCCACAAACCATGAGTTATGTTTTTAAAGGAACAAATGCCGTGGGACTCAGGTGGACAGATCCTAGCCCTGAAGACCACAAGGTATCAATGAGCCACTCCCACATGCAAAGTTCAATAAAGGGCATTTGTTACATAGGGTGCTTGAAACTTCATGCATTGAGTTTCTGTCTACTGCTAAGAATTTTTTTGGAAGTGGGGTAGAGTTGGGCTCGGGTCTGGAACAAGGCCAGTGATTAAAAGAAAAGAGAATGAGAATTTTAACACACAAATTTAGGACACACATATATCTAGGTTTAAAAGAAACACTACCAACTAAAAGACAAAAGAAAGAAAGGTAAGTTTTAATGTATTTGTTGAGACATTTTTGTGAGTAGTCACTGAATTATACCACTACAATTAGACAGTCGTAGGCATAAATAATAAAGTCAAGACCGATAATATAAAATATTGTATGTGACGGAGAACTCTGGACATCAAAAGATGTCCTCCAAGAAACAAAAATTTGTTAAATCTTGGAAGTTTCACAGCAAAGCAAACATTTGGACAGATGTGCTTCAGGACAAAGACTAACTTTTTATTGCTCTTGACCTTCGGAAGCATAGTTAATGAAAGGGGCTTACTAGGTCCCAGCCATGACAAATATAGGATGGAGTAAAACTAGAGAGGTGATTGATCCGAAGAGTTGGTAGCCATGAAGAGCTGAGCACGTTCACTGGGAAGGCTAACAGAATTTGACTTACAGAACTTGATAAATAGATACATAGATACTTTTAAACTTTAATCCATGGAAACATTCCCTCAGTTATCTTTGGCAACTTTGATATACTTACAGCATCTCCTCTGTCATGCAGTAAAAGCTGGTGAAATTGTTTTAGCAGAAATGCTTAGGTGATTATGATATTGTGTTTCCTCAGATTGAAAAACTGATAGGGGAAAATAAAACAGGCAGAGATGATCAGATATCAAGAAAGAGGAATTATACAAAATGAATACAAAAACAGTTCTTTAAAGCGTGTAGATTTTAGCCTCTGTGTAACGAAAGAGGAGTTTTGCTGGGTTTCAGAAGCCAAGTTGGAGAGAAAACACACCCCAGACCCCTGAACGAGCTCACTTTTCAGAGTTACCAAGTTTGTTCTATAAGAATTGGGAAAGTCAGTTTCCAAAATGTCATCAAGCAATGTTGGAGAACTTTTTCAAAAATAGATCCCATCTTCCCTGTTAGAGTCACTAAGAAATGATTGCCCTTAAGGAAATATATATTTTCTATGTATAGGTGGGTTCCGCTTCCACCCGCCCATAGCTTTGCCCCCTTCTTTGCTTCCGTCTCTCTGTTCAGCTAAACGAGCTTCTGTTGAAAATTTAACATTGACATGGCTATGAGTGTGCATAAAATCTGCAAAACCCTACTTGAATTTTGCAGCTAGCTCCCTCAAGAGTAGCTGCTTCAGTGACTGACCTTGACCTTGGGATGGTATTCTTGCCAGGTTGGGAAATTACGTACTGTGCTTGATATCTGGGGATTTTATTTTGGTTTCAGGGCTTAGAGGACATGGAATAAACAGCAGAGTTTATTAGTGGTAAATATTAGAACTAGGAGGACCCCCTTACTCTAGTGTGCTTGCTGAAGTTTCCACAAAACACACACAGGGTGAGCTGTCAGGGAAGGGAGCTTGTGAACAGCTCCCTCTGTGAAGGTTCCGATCTTCAGGTCACTGGCTGATGCCAGTTATGAAAACTGGATAGTGTGAGACTTTATTATTCATGACAGGTTATTTTGAAACAGTGGCTCAAGTAAGAAATAATAAATGTGAAACCACATAGAATTGTTCATCAGACTCTCACTGCAAAAGTGTACCCAGGACTTCAGCAGTGTCACTCAGTTACTGTTATAATATGAATCTAAGTGGAATATGGCTGTGGTAATGAGAGTTATTTAACAAGAAGGATTGGTTTTACTCACTACTGTGCAATAAAGGAGAAAGGAGAAAAAAATAAAAATAAAATTTAAAAAAGGAGGAAGGAAGATGGGGTTCATGGTACACCTCTTACCTAAATGCAAACAGTGTAACCTAATTCTTTTCTTTGTACCCTCAATGAGCCTGAAACAATAAAAAAGAAGGGTAACATGAGTTTATGCTGCAGATCTGAGAATGAGCTACTGCTATGCCAAGTTTGAAGGAGGAAAATGTTCATCACCCAAATCCAGAAATCACTCCAAACAGGAGTGCTGCTGTGCCCTGAAGGGAGAAGGCTGGGGAGATCCCTGTGAGCTGTGCCCCACGGAACCCGACGGTATGTCTGTCATCCTCATCTCTCTTTGGGTCATGCAAGGTGCAGATTGATCATGAAATAAAGTAAGATGGTAGGCCTTGGAGACAATAAGATGCTTTAAGTTAATTGTAAATCTGGGGTAATGATCCTCCCAGCCTGTATTTGAACTTTTTGCCACCAATTCCTATGCTTCAAAAGGAAGATGCCTATAGCAATTGATGAGATATAATTGAGGCTGAAAGGACTTCCAAGAAAATAGGATGGATAGGGAAAAGGAGAATACAAAAAGTTCTTCCTATTTAAAAATCTTTAAGAGGGAGACAGTTAAATCTATGGGAAAATTTTCTCTGCCCCTGGAAAAAAAGGGCTCCTCCATGATGACTGTCGGCCCCTGAAGCTGTGAAGTTTCGAGGGAGTGATGACACTCTGTGCAGTGTCCATTATCCCTTGAGGGAGTGGTGACACTCTGTGGAGCATCCATTGTCCCTCCCTTCCCACCTGCTTTGCTATCAATCCTTTTATCCCCCTGTCCTTGTCCCTGCCCTACATCCACCTACACTGGAGGATCCTTGTCTTAATCTTATCTCAGCACCCACAGCTACTTCACAGAGTGTGTGCTCAATGAGTAAAGCAATTAGACACCTTCACCAGCACTGACTGGATATGATTAAATCATTATACATTTGTTTAATTCAAAAAATTTGCAAATCTAATTAGAATGTTTGCTAAAAATTATTTTTTCTTAGGCGCTAGATATTCTCTTTTTAATTATGTGATGGTCAGAGATGCCCAAGGTATAGACATAACATCTTTGGGAGTCTTGTTGACATTCTCTAGTTTCTGGGCTTGAGACATTCCTCACTTATTAGTATGTGCAGCCTGTGGCAGTTTAGCTGGCACAGAGTGCCTGGGGGGAAGCCTGTGACTGCTGCTGTGGGTCTTACCGGGTGACGTGTGTGTCTCTGCTGCAGAGGCCTTCCGCCAGATCTGTCCCTATGGAAGTGGCATCATCGTGGGACCTGATGACTCAGCAGTTGGTCAGTGGCATGTGCTGGATTCTCTGCATGTCTATTTTCTCAACCAGCTTCTTCTTGACCCTTTTCTCCAGCTCTTATTTCTATCTTGAAAAATTTAGCTCTACTTTTAAAATTTCATTTAGATACCAATTGTCTTATTGTGTTGTATTGGATATTCTGTTGATTAAATGCTGAAGTACTCATAATTTGCCTTTGTATTTTTTTTAAAAGTACCTCAATATTCACTATTTTCCTCCTCCTTTGCTTAAGATATGGATGAGTGCAAAGAACCCGACGTCTGTAAGCACGGGCAGTGCATCAATACTGACGGCTCCTACCGCTGCGAGTGTCCCTTTGGTTATATTCTAGAAGGGAATGAATGTGTGGGTGAGTAATGTGTCAGTTTCTTCCACTGGGACTTTACAAATTAGAAATTAGTCTATACGCCTCACATAGAAAGTATTAAGTACCAAGATGGGACTTAAATAAGCGTCATCCATCTATTCATGTGTGTCCTTCATTTAGAATGCTAGCTGAGTTACCAAGGGTCAGCCACTGTGCTGGGCTCTGGCACTATGGCAGCAAACCAAGCAGACAAGGTCCTTCTTCCCATGGACCTTATCGTCTAATGGGGATGACAGACACTGAATAGGTTAGAAGAGATACTAGAAAGGACAATGTCATAATGGAAATCTTTGTGAAATTTTAAAAAACAAAATTATAAGTGGTCGAAGTCTTATTCTGTTATCATTTAAAGTACAAAATGTATCTGGATTTTGCTATATTTAGTAACACGAAAGGCTGTGTACCCACTGTAAATTCCCCTTGTTTTTTCCTTCTTATTAAAATTTAAAAGAATAGCTCCTGTGGCTACCCTTTGACTTTAATCCACACTCACTCCAAGTTAAATCCAAGTGTTGTATTTTGTTATTTAAGAATTCCAAAGCGATTTAATGCAAGCTAATTAATAATGGCATAAATGCTGAGGGTTTGTCTATACAGATTATAAAGTACTCTTTCCATACAAGAAATCAGGGCATGAGGATTTCAGCCCAAGCTATAGCTGTGGGAGTTTAAGCAAGTTCTTTAGTCTTTCAAGGGTGTAGGATGTACTGTGAGTCAGGTAAGCTGACTTACTTCTGATTAGCCTTGTACCTGTTAAAAAAAAAGTCAACAATATTTTTATTTTTATTAACTTGATGGAGAAATAGTATTCTTGATAGTTAATGTGATATAGTAGTAAATTTGTCAGTGTTTTTCAGTTAGTGTGCCGTGTACCTGTGGGGTGAGCCTCCTGCCTAAGAGCTCCCACCACACATTCTCGCCTTCACTTCTCGAGGTCAGAACCTCCATGTAAGATGTGACCCTTGATGCTAGTCATTACTCTTCTGTCCCTTCAATGGGTAAAATAACAATGTTACTTCTCAAAATTATTTCTTTCCTAAGAGAAGACATTCTTCCCAAGGGAAATGTCAGAATAGGAGCATTTTAGGTGGATGGGTTAGAAGGCCGGTATACTTCTTTTAGGTCTCCTTGAGAAGAATTGTTCTGTCTTTGTGGTTGTTGAGAGAAATGTGCTCTAAACACATTTTTTTAGCCTTTTCTCTGACTAACATAAGCCATGTGCTTTCAACAGAATCTACTTGAATCATGATTTTATTCAGTATATTAATTTTGTTTAACCTATGATCTTTTATTTCACATAAGTTTAGTCTTCTATTTTATATCTGGCAAAAATCCGTCATGTTTAAGGCTTCTTGGTGACTGATGTAATGTAAGGCCAAACTGGAGATGTATTTATAACTCTTAACAAGCAAAAACTTTTGATTGGTGATAGGAGCCTGATTTTCATCCTTAGAGCACTTAGTCCCAGGAGCAGATTTACTCCATAATGTGGGAGGCTAGAGGGGAAAAAAGCACTGTAAAGGCTAGATATCCAGATATCCAGCCACTGTCACTGCCACCAAGCAAGTCAAATTTCACAGCTACCAACCTGTGATAAGTAAGACATGTGTACTCCTTTCTTGCAAGAACAGAATGAGAACTAAACAGAGCGTTATAGATCGAAGTATTCTAATAGGATGAAAGATACTGTGTAAGGCCAAGCCTATTTTATATGAATTCATCATGTTTTGGGTACACGCCTGGTCACTTGCAGATACTGATGAGTGTTCCGTGGGCAATCCTTGCGGAAATGGAACCTGCAAGAACGTGATTGGAGGTTTTGAATGCACCTGTGAAGAAGGGTTTGAGCCTGGTCCAATGATGACGTGTGAAGGTAAGTCTCTTGAACACGAATAGTCAGTTGCATGTTCTGATCGTGGGGACAGTTAGTTGACTGCAAGTCTTTATATTATAATAAATACCACTCAGGGTGTAGAGAACAAAGAACATCTGGGCCTGATGGGCCAGTCCACCATTTCTTTTCCTCTCAGCAAGAGGCCCGTAGTTCCTATTGGTACCTCCCTGCTACTTAGATTTGGATACAACTCCAGTTTCATTTACTACTTTCTTTCTTACTGTTTATTTTACCCTCCTTTTTTATTTTTGTCACCTTTGTTCCCTTCCTTTCTCTTTTTCCTTTTTATCTCCTGCTCTATTCACAAAACTCCTCACACTGAGATAACTACCAGCCAACATTCTGGGGCCATCTAGAATGGCAAAAGAGGTTGCCTGTGCTAGATGAGCATCTGAAAACTCCATGTGTGAGCCTGGGAGGATGCATGGAAAGAAGGAAAAGGGAAGGAATGTCTAGAGCAGTGGCTCTTAAAGGTGGTCCCTGGACCAGCTGCATTGGTGTCACCAGGGAATTTGTTAGAAATGCGGCTCAGCGCCTGTGGCTTAATCAGCTAAGGCGCCAGCCACATACACCTAAGGTGGCGGGTTGGAATCCCCAGCCCAGGCCCGCCAAACAACAATGATGGTTGCAACCAAAAAATGGCCGGGCATTGTGACGGGCGCCTGTGGTCCCAGCTACTTGGGAGGCGGAGGCAGGAGACTCGCTTGAGCCCAGGAGTTGGAGGTTACTATGAGCTGTGATGCCATGGCACTCTACTCAGGGGGATAGCTTGAGGCTCCGTCTCAAAAAAAAAAAAAAGAAATGTAACCCACACCTCCTAAATCAGATTCTCTAAAAGGGGGCCCAGCAGCACCCCAGGTGACCTGATATACTCTCAAGCTGATGTTCACTGGCCTGAGAAAAAAATGCAAGAGAAATGAAGGCAGAGGCTAAAGTTGGTATTAAAGTAGACTCTTCAATGGAGATAATGACCCATTAGTACCCACTGTCAGAGTTGTTGGTCAGTCTTTAAACGTTGTAACTAACTCATGATCTGGGTTCTCCCTCAAGTTCTCAGTCAGCACCATTAGCCTTGGAAGCAGCAGTTGAGATCGTCTGTGTTAGCCTCGCTTTTCCAAAACACATTCGGGGGTGCCAAACTCTGCAATCCATACAAATCACTTTTGTCCACTGATGGTGAAGTCCCTCCCATCTATTTAAAGTTTGAACTTGAGTATCTGTGTAAACTAAGTATCCGTTTAAGTAGACCATGACCGAGGTCATGACTTGCTTAGGCAGAAGAATCAGTGCTAGTTCACGGGAGCCTCTTTGTATGGCAAAGGGGAGGTTGTAAACCATATTGGAGGGGTCACCTGTTCTGACCACAACTGTTTGGGCTGAATGGGATAAAACTGATTCCCACTCTCTGTAACTGTAGGGAATGGGCAATGGTTGTCCTTAGCCTTCTAAGCCAGAATTTCAGAAAAGTTCCCTGTATATAGAGTGACCAATAATTTCTTATCCACCTAAATAATCTTTATTAACAATACCAGGACAACAAGCATAAACCAGGACTGCGTTGAGAAAGCCAGCATGTATGGTCACCTTACTTATACCAAATATAAAATAACCAGCTGATTTTGTAATTCCCTGGAAATCAGAGACTGCTTGGTCCATCCATGTTTATGACATGAAGCATTTCAACTCTTGGTAAAAGTGGGTTCCTTTTCCTGCTGTTGATGTTCACCATCTATTACTTTCTTGCTACCTTTCACTGCAGATATAAACGAATGTGCCCAGAACCCTCTGCTCTGTGCCTTCCGATGTGTAAACACTTACGGGTCATATGAATGCAAATGTCCTGTTGGATATGTTCTGAGAGAAGACAGGAGGATGTGCAAAGGTGAGACACGTGTTCAAGGTCATCTACGCCAGCACCTCTCTGTGATGGGAGATGTCCTTCCAAAGCCTGCAGTAGGAGGGGAGGGCTAAAAACTGAGGAACGTATCTTGTCCGTGGACGATATGGTGGGTGTCACTGCCACATTTCCCCCTAAATTGCACCTTGAAATGTCATCAAGCTGAGTCAAGGGCTGCACTGCAGAGCCTTTATATTAGTTTTCGCCACGGGTTATGTGCCCACAATGGGACAGTCATGAAGATAGAAAGAAAAAAAGATATTTCCCCACATTCAAAATGCTCACCATTAAGAGATTAAGACAAATATAAATAAATGATCATAACACAGTGTGATAAATGCTATGGTGGCTGTAAATGCAATGTGTTCTGAGAACACAAAGGGAGAAATCTCCTTCGCTAAAAGAGATTCTATTTCAAGAATGAGTGACACATAGAATCTACTTTAGTTAAACCATTTTCTTTTTTTTTAAATTCTTTCCCAACGTTTTCTTTTCTTTCTTTTTTTTTTATTAAATCATAAAGAGGTAGATCATGTATACATTAATGCATTTAGAGGGTACAATGTGCTGATTTCCTATACAATTAGAATGCTTACATCATGCTGGTTAATGTATCCCTCACCTCATTTACTTAATTATTGTGATAAGACATTTGTACTCTATACTTCATAGATCTGGCATGTACCCTTGCAATATGCACCATAGGTGTGATCTCACCTTTCACCCTCCCTCCCAAACTCACCCTCCCTCCTTCATCATGGGCCATAGTTGTGATCTATTCTTCATATGAGAGTGTGAGTGTTTGTAAATTGGTTTCATAATAGTACCGAGTACATTGGATACTTTTTCCTCCATTCTTGAGATACTTTACTAAGTAAGATATGTTCTAGCTCCATCCATATAAACAAAAAAGAAGTAAAGGCTCCATCTTTTTTAAGGCTGCATAATATTCCATGGTATTCATATACCACAATTTATTAATCCATTCATGGGTTGATGGGCACTTGGGCTTCTTCCATGACTTGGCTATTATGAATTGAGCTACAGTGAACAATCTGATGCAAATATCTGTGTTATAAAGTGATTTTTGGTCTTTTGGATATGCTCCTGGTAGAAGAATTGCAGTATCGAATGGCAAATCTACTTTTAGATCCCTGAATTTTCTCCATACTTCTTTCCAAAAGGGATGTATTAGCTTGCACTGCCACCAGCAGTGCAGAAGTGTTCCCTTTTCTTCACATCCACACTAACATCTGTAGTTTTGGGATTTTGTGATGTGAGCCACTCTTACGGGAGTTAGATGATATTTCAAAGTGGTTTTGATTTGCATTTCTCTGATGATTAAAGATGATGAGCATTTTTTCATGTGTCTGTAGGCCATGTGCCTATCATCTTCAAAGAAGCTTCTGTTCAAGTCCCTTGCCCACAAG
>CAUYQV010045093.1:0-33787 GCA_963574575.1 Galagoides demidoff | reverse complement strand
TCCTTGACTGTTTTCTCAGCTTGACTATTGTTGGTATATATAAAGGCTACTGATATATGAGTGTTGATTTTGTAAACTGAGGTGCTGATATATGCCTTGATTACTTCTCAGAGTTTTGTAGTAAAATCTCTGGTGTTTTCTAGATATACAATCATATCATCTGTGAAGAGTGAAACTTTGATCTCCTCTGATCCTATGTGGATACGCTTGATCGCCTTTTCTTGCCTGAATGCAATGGCTAGGAATTACATTACAATGTTAAAAAGCAGTGGATACAATGGGCACCCTTGCCTGGTTCCTGATCTGAGTGGAAATGATTTCAATTTAACTCCATTCAATACAATATTGCCTGTGGGTTTGCTGTAGATGGCCTTTATCAGTTTAAGAAAGTTCCCTTCTACACCAATTGTCTTAAGTGTTCTGATCATGAAAGGAAGCTGGATATTATCAAAAACTTTTTGTGCATCAATTGAGAGAATAATATGGTCTTTTTTTTTTTATTTGTTTATGTGATGGATTATAGTTATAGATTTACATATATTGAACTGTCCTTGAGACCCTAGGATAAAACCCACTTGGTCGTGGTGTATAATTTGTTTGATGTATTGCTGGATTCTGTTTGTTAGGATCTTATTGACAATTTTTGCATCTTTATTCATTAGTGATATTGGTCTATAATTTTCTTTTCTTGTTGGTTTTTTCTTGGTTTGGGAATCAAGGTGATGTTTGCTTCATAGAATGTGTTGGGTAGTATTCCTTCTTTTTTATTTTGGAAAAGGTTGAGTACTGTAGGTACTAGTTCCTCTTTAATGGTTTGGTAGAATTCTGATGTGAAGCCATCTGGTCCCGGGCTTTTTTTTTTTTTTAAGGGAGATTTTGTATAATTGATGCTATTTTAGAACTTGATATAGGCCTCTTCAACATTTCCACTTTATTCTGGCTAAGTCCAGGGAGGTGGCATGCTTCCAAGTATTAGTCTATTACCTTCAAATTTTCATATTTTTGAGAATAGGTTTTCTTGTAATATTCATTGAGGATTTTTTGAATTTCTGAGGAGTCTGTTGTTATTTCATCTTTGCCATTTCTGATTGATGAAATTAGAGATTTTACTCTTTTTTTCCTGGTTAGGTTAGCCAAATGGTTATCTATTTTATTGACCTTTCCAAAAACTGACTTTTTGATTTACTGATCTATTGTATAATCCTTTTGCTTTCAATTTTATTTAAGTCTTCTCTAATTTTGGTTATTTCTTTTCTTCTGCTGGGTTTGGGGTTGGAAAGTTTTTCTTCCTCCAGTAGCTTGAGATGTCCCATTTCGTTGTTAACTCCCTCTGTTTTAATTTTCTTAAGGAAGGCTTGCAGTGCTATAAATTTCCCTCTTAGGATTTCCTTTGCAGTATCCCAGAGGTTCTGGAAATTCATGTCTTCATTATTATTTTGTTCCAAAATTTTGGTAATACCCTTTTTAATCTCATCTATGACCCAGCTATTGTTCAGCATAAGGTTATTTAGTTTCTGTGTTTTTGTATGAGTATGCAGATTCCTGTTGTTTCTAAGTTCTACATTTATTCCATGATGGTTTAAGTTTAAATCTAAAATTTCTTTGCTTAGCTTCTTATTGGAGGATCTATCCAACCCTGCCAAAGGATCTCTGAATATTATGGTGCTGGAGGAAATCAAGTTGCTCATGTCTGTTAGAGTCTCACTTATAAATTGAGGCACATTTTGGTTGCGTGCATAAATGTTAATAATTGAAATTTCATCATGTTGAGTGTTGCCCTTAACAAATATGAAGTGACCATCCTTATCTTTCCTTACTTTTGTTGCTTTAAAGTCTATTGTATCTGTGAATAAAATTGCAATACTTGCTTTTTTTCTGATTTCCATTTGCCTGAAATATAGATGACCATCCCTTCACCCTGCGTCTATGTTTATCTTTTGAGATAAGATGGTATTCTTGTATATAGCAAATGTCTGGTCTGAGTTTTTGTATCCAGTCAGCCAACCTGTGCCTCTTTAGAGGACAATTTAAGCTATTAACATTAATTGAGAATATTGATAAGCCTGGTGTAATTTTGGGTATCAAGTTGTTCGAAAGTCCAGTGGACATTTTTAATCCTTTCACCACTGTGGAATTTGGAATTTGATAAAAAATTTCTGAGTAAGTTTATTTGGTGGTAGAGGATTTCACTGGTCATTATGGAGGATGGGTCTGAGAATATCCTGGAGAATTGGTTTACTTATGGAAAAATTCTTCAACATGTGTATGCCATTAAAGTATTTAATTTCTCCATGATAAATGAAACTCAGTTTAGCTGGATTCAGGATCCTGGGTTGAAAGTTATTTTGTTTTAGGAGATTAAAAGTAAATTATCACCCTCTTCTAGCTTGAAAGATTTCAGCAAAAAGATCTACAGTCATTCTAATGTTCTTTCCCTTGTAGGTTATGGTTTTTTTATGTCTGGCTGCTTTCAGAATTTTCTCCTTCATATTAACTTTGGCGAAGTTAATTATAATGTTTCTGGGAGATGTCTTTCTTATTTGTGTTGAGTTATGCTTGGGTTCTGAAATTCTCTTGGCATGTCTGAAAGTTCTTTTTGATTATCTCATGGAGTAGAGCATCTGTGCCTTTTGAAACAACCTTATCACCTTCAGGAATTCCTATAAGGCGAATACTAGTTTTCTTTGAATTATCCTAGATCTCTTTGAGAGAATGATTCGTTTTTGCTCTCCACTTCACTTCCTCTTTGGGCATTTGGGAGCGTTCAAAAGCTTTGTCTTCAGTGTCAGAAATCCTTTCTTCTCTGTGGAATTTTTCTGTATTTCTCAAATCTTTGAGGCCTGCAAGTTCTTGTCTCAATGTGCCAAAATCTTTGGTGATTTTGTCTTTGAATTCATTGAATTCTTGAGACAACTTTTGAAATGCTTCTTGAATTTCTAATTCCAATTTTACCTCCATTTTATTAATCTTACTTGCAATCCAAATTTTGAATTTGATTTCTGACATCTCAGCCATTTGTTTATGAATGGAATTTCTGGTGTGTCCATTGTGTCATTCCTTGGGGGAATTGATCTACTCTGATTATTCATGTTGCCAGAGTTTTTTTTGCTGATTCTACCCTATGATAACTTTACACCATTTGGCTAGATGAGCAGATAAGGAGAAGTTGGTTTGGAGGCTCCAGGAGTAGTGATTTACCAGCCCTTTGCTCAAGAACTATGACTGGTATCTGTACCTTTTCCCCTAGAGCTTTGCAAAGGACCTGTATAGTGCTACCACTTGAAACACTGGGGACCTGCTTAGTGTGGTGGGGCTAAGTGGTTCTGTCTTGTTTTCAGCTGATCTCTGTCCAATCCTAGTGAATCAGTAACTCTGGGTTGAAGTCTCAGCTGTGGAGAAATACCAGCCACTAAGTCACCCCACCTCCCATGGGCAACACCTAGAAAAGGAAAATGTAACCTTCCCACAACCACCCACCCAGGATACTGCTTTGGATAGTCCTTGCATGATTGGCCCAGTTCAGGAGTTCCAAATCAATTGTCCTAGTCAGTACCCCGTCTCAAGTGGGAGACATTAAAATGTCTCTAGGGGCCGGCACCTGTGGCTCACTGGGTAGGGTGCAGGCCCCATATACTGAGGGTGGCAGGTTCAAACCTGGCTCCAGCCAAAACTGCAAGAAAAAAATAGCCGGGCATTGTGGTGGGCACCTGTAGTCCCAGCTACTCTGGAGGTTGAGTCAAGAGAATTGCCTAAGCTCAGGATTTGGAGGTTGCTGTGAGCTGTGACACCACAGTACTCTACCAAGGGTGAAAAAGTGAGACTCTGTCTCAGGAAATAAATAAATAAATAAATAAATAAATAAATAAATAAATAAAATATCTCCAGCAACTAGATAGCAGGGGTCTTCTTGCAGCTTGAGTATGACTCACTCTGGTGCTCTGTGGAGTCAGAAGGACCCATCTAGCAAATGAATTAGTCTGGGAAGGTTGATGCCTCCTTCCCCACTTTGCACCTCTGTCACACCCAGTCACACTGGCAACCCCACAGGGCTGTGATCCTGTACCGTCCAATGAGCAGATGCTCTAGGGGTTTGCGTCTGCCTGAGTAACAGGGAGATCTATGTCTCCTTGGCCAGGCTGCTGCACTCTGCCAACAGCCAGCAGGGGGAGCTGAAATCTGACATCAGGTGCTTAATGGAAACTGGGGTGGTTCACTCAGTTCTAGCCTCACCCCAGATTGATGTTTCTGCCACTTATATTCTCGCAGAATTTGTTTCTGTCCTGGTTACATTCCCCTGTAGGCCAGGTGCTGTTTGAGTTGACAGAAACTGTGACTCAGCTCTGCCCTGTGCCACTGCCCAAAGCTGGTGTCTCCGTCTCCATTCCACTCTGCGTTGGGGATAGTGCAGTTAGAGCTCACACTCAGCTTTCAGTTCCTGCCTCTCCCTGGATTGGTACTGTTGCCCTGCCTGCTTTAGTCTCAGCTATGATCTCCTGGGGGCCAGGTGCATCTTAGTCTCACTAAAGCCACACTTCTGACTCAGCTCCACCCTGGGAGTATGCCCTCTCTGCACATGTGTATTCTAGTCTCTGTCCCCACCGTGCCTTGCCCAGGCAGGTACCACTTGAGGCATACCTTTTGCTCACGGGGCCTGTGTTTCTGTCCCAGATCTGTTCTGCCAGTGGCTGTTACTGGATTACAGGCCCAACTTTCTCTGGTTGCCATGAGTGGCAGAGAGTGTCTCTCCAAAATATCCCCAGGGGTTTGAGCCCTATTGTTCCCACTACTGTTGCTGCTGCTCTGTGCTATGGGGCAACGCTTCTCCCTCTCCCATATAGATCCCTTGGTCCACAGTCCTCTCTTTACCCCCATGCCACCAAATCAGCACAGACCTGCAACAGCCCACCCCTTGTCCATACCTCTTGAGAAAATGCCCCCAAATCTGGACTCCATGGGGTACAGGCTTCTAGACCTCAGGGTAAGAGTAGAGGGGAGTTCTGGTAGTTCAGAATTGCAGGTAGAGAATATATACAGTTTTATGCCTGGCAGGAGAGTGCCATGGCACACTAATGGGTCTTCTCTGGGGAAGGAGTTCTGGTTTTTTGAGGGTCTCTCCCATAGGATGTATGAGGAAATCTGAACTCTGCTCACTTGTTTGTAGAAAGTATACTACAAGCTGTTCTCATGGGGAAGGGGACTCCCATCCTCTTGGTGATGGATTTTGTACCTATTGTTTGTTTCCTTAGAGTTGCAGCTTGCCTTAGCAGGGTTGATGTGCATTCTTCAATCTTCTTCTCTCTTGGCTCAGCTCCAAACCATCAGCTTACTTGCTAATCTTCTGTCCTTTAACTCTCCTTCTGGAAAGGACCGTCTGTGGAAAGCTGGTTGCAGTTGGCCATCTTGCCTCTGGCCCTCTTTGGCAACTTCTTATGTAGTTGTCAGAGGATCAGCTTTGATGATTGCTCTCATTTGGTTGTGGTTAACTTTCAGTTGCCAACCATTATGTTTGTCATCTTCAAGGCTCTTGTAACCTTTGCAAACTTCTTGAACCACCACTGTACTGTACATTTGTTAGCAGTTCCTGGGCCAAATGTGTTGGCGATGTTGTCTCTTCTGCTTTATGGCCCATTTTGAACTAGAATAAGAAAATCTCTTGAATTTGCTTTTTGCCTAACATCATTTCCATAGACCAAAATAAAAGTAGAATAAACAGCAAGCAATAAGCCATTAGCAAAGAAACATGAAGTAAGAAGTGCACATTAAAATGATATAAAATATAACCACCTTTATTAAAGAATATATTGCAGTATCAAATGGCAAAATTTAACAATGCAAAAACCACAATTACTTTTATACCAAAGGTCAAGGTCAACCACTCCTTAGGAGGTAGAGTTGAGCTTAGATCCCACATCTGTCACATTTTAACTCTGTGTTCTTAGTTATTATGCATTAAATTATTACTATGTTTGCCAGCCTGCTGCTTTTGTAAACAAATTTCTAAGTATGTGATAGCACAGGCCTCAGAAGTAGGAGCTAAGAAGGTGAGATTAGGCTATGGTGATCTTTTCCCATCTCCCAACTGCACAGCTTCAGCCTTAGCCCTGGGCCAAACCCCTGAAGTTATGCAGTGTGACTCTAGAAAAATGTTTTCTTTCATCTTCCCAGAATATTTATCCATTAGATGGTCTTCCTTTTCCTTTCACTCAAGCCTAGACATTACCTCCTCTGAGAGGCCTTCCCTAAATACCTTATGCAAAATAGCACCCTTGTTTTTCTAACTACTTCTCCTGCCTTTTTTTGTCCTCTTTAGCACTTGTTTCCAACAGCGACAACATGTTTGTTTATTCATTTGTTATTTGTCTCCTATATATATAAGACTAAATGAAAGCAGGACTTTTTCTGCTTTGTTCAATGTTATATTGTTTTTCTATTTTTTTATTAAATCATAGCTGTGTACATTAATGCAACTAGGGGATACAATGTGCTGGTTTTATATATAATTTGAAATACTTTCATCAAACTGGTTAACATAGCCTTCCCTGCATATTCTTAGTTATTATGTTAAGACATTTATATTCTACACTTAGTAGATTTAACATGTACCCTTGTAAAATGCACCATAGGTGTGGTCCCACCAATTACCCTCCCTCCACTTATCCTCCCCCTGGCCCCCCTCTTTTCCCTTCATCTTGGGCTGTAGTTTGGTTATAGCTTTCATATGGAAGTGTGGGTGCTTATTGTTCAATGTTATATTAAAAGCTCTTGGAACAGTGATAAGCACATAGTATTCTCTCAGTAAATATTTGTGGAAAGCATGAAAAGAAGAATAGTGACACTAGTGGTGCTACTGATACCTGACGAATGAGGAATTAGGTGTAAATAAAGTCAAGGGCTGCTAGTAATTCTAGCCAGAATCAGGAAACCAAAGGGTAGAGAATGGTGTCTGTCAGGGAAATCCAGAGTATGTTTAAAGGAGTGGGACCTGGAAGGGTTTACTCAAACAATGAAGCCCTCAATGGTGGAATAGTTTGATTAGATTGTGCTTAGATACAAATGTATGACCATTAAAATCTTCCAGATTTAGGTTTTGCTCAAGATTTTGTCTATATTTTGTAATGATTTTTCCCTCTGTATTTAAAAAAGGGTTACTTTTGTTAATGGTGAAAGGTGGTGGTCCAGTTTCAATCTTCCACTGGTTAAATAGGGAATCTTTCCCCTAGTTAATGCTTTTGATATGCTTATCAAAGATCAAATGACCATAAGTAGCTGGGCTCATTTCTTGGTTCTCTATTCTGTTCCATACATCTACCACTCTGTTTTTGTGCCAGTACCATGCTGTTTTGAGCATTATGGATTTATAGTACAGTCTGAGTTCTGGTAGGGTGATTCCTCCTGCTTTGTTTTTATTCCTGAGTAATGTCTTGGCTATTCAAGATTTTTTCTGATTCCATATAAAATGAAGTATTATTTTCTCAAGATCTTTAAAGTATGACAGTGGAGCTTTAATGGGGATTGCATTAAAATTACATATGTCTTTGGGTAATATGGACATTTTAACAATATTGATTCTTCCCAGCCATGAGCATGGTATATTTTTCCATTTGTTAACATTTTCAGCTATTTCTTTTCTTAGAGTTTCATAGTTCTCTTTATAGAGACCTTTCACGTCCTTTTTTAGGTAAACTCCCAAATATTTCATCTTCTTTGGCACTACTTTGAATGGAATAGAGTCCTTGGCTGTTTTTTCAGCTTGGCTGCTGTTGGTGTGTATAAAGGCTACAGATTTATGAGTGTTGATTTTGTAACCTGAGACACTGCTGTATTCCTTGATTAATTCTAAGAGTTTAGAAGTAGAATCCCTGGTATCTTCCAGATATACAATCATATCATCTGCAAAGAGTGAAAGTTTAATCTCTTCTGATCCTATATGGATACCCTTGGTCACTTTTTCTTCCCTGATTGAGATGGCGAAAACTTCCAGTAGAATATTAAAGAGCAATGGAGACAATGGACAACCTTGCCTGGTTCTTGATCTGAGTGGAAATGATTTCAATTTAACTCCATTAATTACAATATTGGCTGTGGATTTACTGTAGATGGCCTCTATCAGCTTAAGAAATGTTCCTTCTATACCAATTTTCTTAAGTGTTCTGATCATGAAGGGATGCTGGATATTATCGAAAGCTTTTTCCACATCAATTGAGAGAATCATATGATCTTTGTTTTTAATTTGTTTATGTGATAAATTATATTTATAGATTTATGTATGTTGAACAATCCTTGAGATCCTGGAATAAAACCCACTAGGTAGTGATTTATAATTTGTTTGATGCATTGCTGGATTCTGTTGGTTAGGATCTTGTTGAATATTTTCACATCAATATTCATTAGTGATATTGGTCTATAATTTTCTTTTCTTGTTGGGTCTTTCCCTGGTTTGGGAATCAAGGTGATGTTTGCTTCATAGAATGTGTTAGGTAATATTCTGTCTTTTTCAATATTTTGGAAAAGGTTGAATAATATAGGTACTAGTTTCTCTTTAAAGGTTTGGTAGAATTCTGACATGAAGCCATCTGGTCCCAGGCTTTTCTTTTTAGGGAGATTTTGTATAGCTGATGCTATTTCAGAACTTGATATAGGCCTATTCAACATTTCCACTTCATTCTAGCTAAGTCTTGGGATGCAGCATGCTTCCAAATATTGGTCGATTTCTTTCAGATTTTCATATTTCTGGGAATAAAGTTTCTTGTAATATTTATTGAGGATTTTTTGAATTTCTTTTTTTTGTTGTTTTTGAGACAGAGCCTCAAGCGGTTCCCCTGGGCAGAGTACTGTGGCATCACAGCTCACAGCAACCTCCAACTCCTGGGCTCAAGTGAGTCTCCTGCCTCCACCTCCCAAGTAGCTGGGACCACAGGCACCTGCTACGATGCCTGGCTGTTTTTTGGTTGCAGCCATCATTGTTGTTTGGCGGGCCTGGGCTGGATTCCAACCCGCCACCTTAGGTGTATGTGGCTGGCACCTTAGCCACTTGAGCCACAGGCACCAGCCGATTTTTTGAATTTCTAAGAGGTCTGTTATTATTTCATCTTTACCATTTCTATTGATGAGATTAGAGATTTTACTCTTTTTTTCTTGCTTAGGTTGGCCCAAGATTTATCTCTTTTATTAACCTTTTCAAAAAACCAACCTTCTGATTTATTGATCTGTTCCATAATCCTTTTGTTTTCTATTTCATTTAATTCTGCTCTAATTTTAGTTATTTTTTTTCTTCTGCTGGATTTGGGATTGGACTCTTCTTTTTTTTTTTTTTTCCAGTTGCTTGAGATGTCCCATTAAGTTGTTAACTTCCTCTCTTTCCGTTCTCTTGAGGAAGGCTTGCAATGCTATAAATTTCCCTCTTAGGACTGCCTTTGCAGTATCCCAGAGGTTCTGACAGCTCATATCTTCATTATTGTTTTGTTCTAAGAATTTGGTAATTTCCTTCTTGATCTCATCTCTGACCCATCTATCATTCAGCATAAGGTTATTTAGCTTCCATGTTTTTGCATGAGACTGCAGATTCCTGTTATTACTGAGTTCAACTTTTATTCCATGATGGTCTGAGATGATGCATGGAATAATTTCTATTCTTTTAAATTTACTCAGGTTAGACTTATGGCCTGAGATGTGATCGATTTTGGAGTATGTTCCATGGACTGATGAGTAAAATGTGTATTCAGTTTTGTTAGTTCTGTAGATGTCTGTTAGGTCCAAAGTTGAGTAGTTAAATTTAAATCTAAAACTTCTTTGCTAAGCTTCTTATTGGAGGATCTATCCAACACTGCCAAAGGAATGTTAAAATCTCCAACTATGATGGAACTTGGAGAAATCAAGTTACTCATGCCTGTTAGAGTATCTCTTATAAAGTGAGGTGCATTCTGGTTGGGTGCATAGATGTTGATAACTGAGATTTCATCCTATTGGGTATTACCCTTAACAAGTAAAAAATGGCCATCCTTATCCTTGCTTATTTTTGTTGGTTTAAAGCCTAATGTACCTGCCAATAAAATTGCAATACCTGCTTTTTTCTGCTTTCCATTAGCCTGGGATATAGATGACCATCCCTTCACCCTGAGTCTATATTTGTCTTTTAAGGTAAGATAAGATTCTTGTATATAGCAGATATCTCGTCTGAGTTTCTGTATCCAATCAGCCAATCTGTGCATCTTTAGAAGACAATTTAAACCATTCACACTGATTTAAATTATTGATAAGCCAGGTGAAATACTGGGCATCGAGTTGCTTAAAAGTCCAGTAGACATTTTTAATCCTTTCACCACTGTGGAGGTTGGAACTTGATCAAAAGTTTCTAGGTGAGTTTACTTTTGGGGTAGGGGATTGCCCTGGTCATTATGGAGGATATATTTGAGAATTCCCTGCAGAGCTGGTTTAGTTGTGGCGAATTTCTTCAACATGTGAATATCATTAAAGTATTTCATTTCTCCATCATAGATGAAACTCAGTTTAGCTGGATACCGGATCCTGGGTTGAACATTCTTTTGTTTTAGGAGATTAAAAGTTGCTGACCATCCTCTTCTAGCTTGGATGATTTCAGCAGGGAGATCTGCAGTTATTCTAATACTCTTCCCCTTGTAGGTTATAGTTTTCTTGCGTCTGACTGCTTTCAGAATTTTCTCTTTCACATTGACTTCAGTGAAGTTAATTATGATGTGCCTGGGGAGTGTCTTGTTCGGGTTGAGTCGTGCTGGGGTTCTGAAACTATCTGCTATCTGAATTTCAGAATCTCTTGGCATGTCTGGAAAGTTCTCTCATAATTTCATGAAGAAGAATCCATGTGTTTTGTGAAGCAGCTTCGTCATCTTCAGGGATTCCTATAAGGCGAATATTAGTTTTCTTCAAATTATCCCAGAGCTCTCTGAGAGAAAGATCCGTTTTTGCTTTCCATTTCTTTTCATCTTTGTGCTCTTTGCCTCAATAGTTCAAAATCTTTGATCATTTTATCTTTGAAATCGTTGAATTCTTGAGATATCTTTTGGGTAATTTCTTGAGACATCTTTTGAATAATTTCTTGAAGTTCTAGCTCTTTCCTTTCTTCCATTCTGTTAATCTTATTTACTATCCACATTCTGAACTCAATTTCTGACATCTCAGCCATCTGTTTATGGGTGGGATCTTCGGATGCATCTGCCACATTTTTCCTTGAGGGGGTTGATCTACTCTGGTTATTTGTACTACTGGAGTTTTTCCACTGATTCCGCACCATGCTGGATTTAGTCCGTTTGGCTAGAGGAAGTTAGGTTGGGGAATCTGGGGGTAGTAGTTTACTGCCCCTTTTGGGCAAAGCCTGGGACTGGTGTCTGTACCTTTTCCCCTAGAGCTTTACCAAGGATGCGTATAGTGCTATGGTTTAAGAGCCTGGAGGCCTGCGTGTCTCTATCTTGTTTTCGGCTGGTCTCTGTTCTAGCTTAGAAAATCAATTACTCTGGGTTAAAATCTCAGCTGTGGAGAAATATCGGTGATTAAGTCACCCCACCCCTCCCAGGTGACAGTTGGGAAAGGAAAACCACAGCTTCCCACAGCCACACCCTCAGGGTACTGCTTTAGATAGTTCTCAGGTGATTGGCCCAGTTCAAGAGATCTAAATCAAGTGTCCCAGTAAACACTGGTCTCAAGTGGGGAAATTCAAAAGGTCTCTGGCAACTATACAGCGGGCATCTTCTGGCAGCTTGGATATGACTTGCTCCAGTGCTCCGTGGGTTCAGAAAGATGTACCAAGGAAGATAAATTAATCTAGGAAGATTGATGCCTCCTTCCCCACCTTATACCTTTGTCACACCCAATCACTGGAGACCCCTCAGGGCCGTGACCCAGGTGCCCAGTAAGCGAGTGTGGCAGGTCTTTTTATTTGCTAGAGTCAAAGTAGAGTCAATGCCACCACCACTCGGTTACTGCTCTTTGTCCCCAGCCAGAAAAGGGAGCTGAAGCCTATGCATCTCAGGCACTCAATGACAGTTGGAGAATGTTCCACCTGAAGACAATTTAGGCCTGAGAAAATACAGCACCAGAGATTCTCCCTCAACCACCAGTTAATTTGCCTAGCTCAAAAGATCCAAACCTATTGACCCAATCCTTGCCCACTCTCTAGCTGGAAAGCTCACAAGGTCTCCAGCAACTAGATGGTGGGGATTTACTGGTAGCTCAAGTGCGGCTTACTCTGATGTTCTGAGGAGTCAGAAGGGCCCGTTCAGTAGATGATTTGGAGCAACGAGGCTGATGTCTCTTCCCCCTCTTGCTCACCCTTCACCACCGAACTCTGGTAACCCCACCACCAGTCTCTGTTAACCCAGACTCTGTGGCCCAGTCCTGTCCAATAAGCGAGTGTGTCAGGCTTTTGTACCTGCCAGAGTTCAAGTAAAGTCAATGCCTCCTCCACTCTGTGACCACTCTTTGTCATCAGCCATCAGAGGGAGCTGAAGCCTATCTGCCTCAGGTGCACAATGGCAGCTGGAGTATATTCCACCTGGGCTCAATTTAAACCTGGAATTTGTTTTCTAGAAGTCATGGCTTGCCTTGGTCGAGAAGACATGCCTTTATCTGTCTCTTCTCTCAGCTAGGTTCCCCTCCTTCAGCTTCGTTGGGTTCTTTCTGGCAGTTGTCTCTCCACCTGAGCTGGAGTTTATGTTGAAAAGTAGCTCCCGTCAGCTCTCATCCCCTGTTCCTCCATATTCTTATTGAATGTGAAAATTGGAGTTAGGGAAAATAGCCAACCTGAGGATTTAGCAAAGTACAGAACACATTGAAACCAAGAGAACAAATAAACAGACAAAAATGGTACCAGACACTCAACCACACAGATGCACAGACAATCAGAAATAAGTAAACAAACAAGCAAAAAAGAAAATAAAACAAAAGACAAACAAACCAACAAACAAAAATAATAATAAAAAACAACCACAAAAATGGTAATTTTAAAATGATGAAGAAAAGCAAAACAAACAAAAAAACAAAAACAAGTTTATTAGTCAGATGTAAGCACTCTCTACAACCATAAGAAAAGGAGAGGAAGAGAGAAGAAAAAAGGAAGAATAGTATTAACAGTAAAAAAACAACAACAAAAAAAAGACTTAACAGTAACACCTACCAAAAAAAGGATTCAGGAAATAGAAAAGAAAAAAGAAAGGCACCACTAAGAAAAATATTATTCTTTTGAATATATACAAACAAACCACTTTATAAATGAGGTGAGGTTCGGCTTTAGCGAGAATATATTTATGTTGCAATATAGTTATTAAACAGCAGTTGGCGCTGTAAGTGGTTCCCAGGCTAAAACCAAAAGAAAAGGGAAGGAACAAAAAGGAAAAAAAAAAAAAGAAAAGGAATCTTTGCTGGCAGGTTGCAGAAATTCTCCCTACAACAGTTCCCTGTAAAGTGTGGGGTGTCGTGAACCAGTTTCAGATGCCGGACCACTGACTACAGGTGAGATTGAACTCTCCATGCTCCTGGAAGAGGTACTATGGAGACGCCATTTTTGAAGTTTTACTGTATCTGGTTCCTGGCTGGCCACCCAGCCTTGTCCATCCTTTCCAGGCGGCACTCTTATCTTTCCTCCAAACTCGGCACAGGAGTCCATGCTTCACCAGTTTTTCCACTCAAGTCCTAGTTTTCCCTCAAACTGGAAATTGTTATGTTCTGTGGGAAAAGGGCTGGTTGCTTTCTGCGCCAGCTGCTTTCAGTCCATTTCTGTGGGGGGAGGGGCTGGTTACCTTTAATTCCCGTGGCTGTGCACAGAAGAGTTTTCAGAGTCTGTAGCAATCAACCCCTGTCACTCGCCACTTCAGTGCAGCGCCATATAGACTTCTAAAATTACAAAATGTATCGGTTCCTAAATGGAATCCTTTCCCTTCAAGTTTCTGTCTGGTTACCTGGACCCCTGACAACTCCAAACCGGGTTCAAATGGCTCCCATTTCTGGTTGCCAAATTCTGCTCGGGAGTCCACGCCTCACCACACTCTCTGGGGAACACCCACACTCCCCACAAATTGGGTATAGAAGCCCTTCATGGGGGAGGGATTGGTTTCTGCCACCTCAGGCCATGGGCACCAGCCGCCAGCTGCAGCTGGGGCCACTTCAGCAGCTTCTCCGAGTTTTTTTTTTTTTTCCTGGCAGATACTGCGGTTCTGGGTTACACTTCCAATCCAGCAATTCACCTCTTTGCTGCACACCCTGTGTTGCTTGTCTGTGCCAGCACTCCATGCAGGGAAAGATCCAGCTCCCCCACTCTCACCTGAAACTGCAAGGAGAGTTGACCCAGCGATGCATCCCCTCTGTCATCTGCTCCACCTCCAACTTTGTTATTTCTTTTCTTCTGCTGGCACTGTGTATGAGTTGCTTTTCCTTTTCTGGTTCCTTGAGATGTGACATTAGATTGTTAATTTTTTTCTGTTTTTTTGATATAGGCATTTAAGGTTATAAATTTTCATCTGAGGCATGCTTTTGCTGAATCTCATAGATTTTCATAGTTTCTGTCATGTTTGTTGTTCAATTCAAAGAATGTTTTGATTTCCACCCTAATTTCATCCTTGACCCAATAATCATTCAGCAGCAGCTTGTTTAATTTCCTTGACTTTCTGTAGATTTCAGTGTTTCTCTTGTGACTGATTTCTAGTTTTATTCCTCTATGTTCTATAAAGATACATGTTATCAGTTTGAATTTTTAAACTTATTGAACCATGTTTTGTGGCCTAAAATACGATTAGTCTTAGAGAGTGTCCCATATTCTGGGGAGAATGTAAACTCAGTAGTTTGTGGGAAGAATGTTCTGTAATTATCTTTTAGGTCTATTTGATTTAGAATCTGGCTTAAGTCCATTGTTTCATGATTTATTTTGTGCTTTGATGATTTGTCCAGTTCTACTAGTGGGTTGTTGAAGTCCCCAGCAATTACAATGGTATTATTTATTTATTTGCTTAATGTATCTGTTATATATCTGGGAGCTCACATGTTGGGGTATATATATTCAGAATTTGTATGTCTTGTTGAATTTCTCTCCTCATCATTAGGTAATGACCCTCTTTGTCTTTCTTTACCTTGTTGGTTTAAAGTAATTTTTATCTGATATGAGAATAGCTACACCTGCTTTCTTTTTATGTCCCATTTATGTGGAAAATTTATTTCTATCCTTTTGCATTGAATCTGTGGCATGGACATTTTCTTTAGAAAATTATGTGATAGAGAAAAGCAATACAGATCAGGGTTCCTTTTGCTTCCCCTCATCTCTGGTAAGACCTCATAGCTATATGATACATAAAATGATGGGGGAGGGGGCATGATGGCCAACTGGAGCCAGCTTTCCACAAAGGCTCCTGTCCAGGAGGAGAGATAAATGACAGAAGGTTCTCAAGAAAGCTGATGGTTAAGAGCTGAGATAAGAGAAAATATTGAGGAGTACACATCATGCCTGCTGAGGTGAGCTGCAACTCCAAGGAGACAAACTATAGGTACAAAGCCCATCACCAAGTGGACGAGTCCCCTCCCCCATGAGAGCAGCTCACAGTGAGCTGTCTACAAAAAAGTGAGCAGAGTTCAGATTTCATCTTATTTTATCCCATGGGAGAGTAATGCTAAAAACCAGAATTCCTTCTCCAGAGATATCCCACCTGTGAGCCTAGGCATTCTCCTGCCAGGCATAAAATTGAACAATAGTCTACTCACAACTCTGAACTCCCAGTTCACCCCTCCACCCTGATCCTGTGTTCTGGGAGCTTGTCCACTGTGGAGTCCCAGAGTGTTGGACAATTCCTTGAAAGGTGTGGGCATGGTATGGGCTGCTATAAGTCTGTGCTTAAACAGCAGCACTGGTGTAAAGTAGGGATTGCAGAGTGAGGGAGTTAAGCAGGAGAGGGAGTAATGTGGCCTGCCGCAGAGCACAGTAGCTGCAGCAGCGACAGGGCTCACACCCTGGGTCCCTGGGTTGCATTTTGGAGAAACACTTCCCATTTCTCTTGGTAGCCAAAGGGAGCCAGGTCTCTACCCCAGGGGCAGCTGTGGGTAGAGCAGAACTGGGACAGAAACACAGGCTCCATGAGCTGGGGGGGGCACCTGCAGTGGTACCTGCCCAGGTGGGGCGTGACTGGGAGTAAGATGCAGACTCTGCAAGAGTGCACACTGCTGCAGCAACTGGCCCCAGTGGGACAGGGATGAGACAGAGGCTTGACCTCTGAGAGCCCAAAATACACCCGGTGGTACCCTCCCACTTGTTGGACCATGGCTAGGACAGAGACACAGACTCCATGAGAGTAGGCACACAGTGGCGGCACCCACCCAGGGTGAGGCTGGGACAGAGTCGCAGCCTCTGTGAACTCAAAATACACCTGGCCCGTGGTGCAGCATAGCCAGGACAGAGTCACAAACTCTGTGATAATATGGGATGTGGCTGCACCAGCAGGGAACAGGGCTGGGACAGAGATGCAGCCTCTGTGAGCTCAAAATATACCTGACCCACCACTGAGCACGGCTGGGACAGAGACACAAACTCCACAAGAGTGCACATGGCAGCAACTGCCCAGGGAGGGGCCAGTCAGAGACACAGCCTCAGTGAGCTCTAATTACACCAGGCCCACCATAAAGTACAACTGGGAAAGAGACGCAGTCTCCATGAGAGTATGATTGGCAGTGGCACCTGCCCACTGGGGGGCAGGGCTGGGATTGCAGCACAACTGCTGTGAGCACAAAAGATGCCCAGTAGTGGTATCCAGCCCCGGCAGGTCAGGATTGGGACAGAAACACTGACTTGCTGAGCACAAAATATGCTCTACAGCACCACCTGCCTGTGAACAGCAGTGAACACACCCAGGGACCATCACTGCTGCTGTGCTCCCCAGAAGCCATTGAGCCCTAGAAGGAGTGGAGCTTCACACCCACAAGGTTGCTCTGGTGGGAGAATACTGCATGGAGGAGACACTGATCCCCCATTGTCTCAGACAGGCCCATATCTCTGTCACTGAAGAGAGTTGGGCCACAGCCCTGCAGGGTTACCAGGGGCAGGGCGAGGCTATGGCATAGGGCTGGGAAGGAGGCACTAATTCCTCTAGCCTGACTATTGGCCTGGGCAAGGCTTCCTGACCCTTTGACCACCAAAGAGAGCCAAACTCCAGCATCTTGAGTTTCTGGGTCCAAGCTGCCTGTGGAACCCTACCACCAGGTTGCTGGTCACCAATTGAATTCTCACAGTTTAGCAGTGATTTGTACTGCCTGGGGTAATTGCTTTTGGAACTATAGACTTGGGATGTCCACCCAGGGAACCTTTAGGGTTGAATCGAGGTTGTGTTGAACTGGGTGGAACTGGCGACTCCTGCAATAGTTGCTGGGGAGGAGGCAGAGAATCTCAGTTATCCGTATATCCCCCTAGCTGAGATTTTAGCCTAATTCTCTTACTCAATAGGATCAGATAGAGGCTGGCTGACTATAAGTCAGAGCCAGCTAGGCCTATCACATCAATTTGGTCCTCAGAGTCTCTAGCTGCAGATCTAAAAGGGACCTTTGTAAGGCTGTAAGGAAAACGCCACAATCAGGCACCACCTGTGACTCAGTGCATAGAGCGCCAACCCCATATACTAAGGGTGGCAGGTTCAAACCTGGCCCCAACCAAACTGCAACAGAAGAATAGCTGGGCATTCTGGCGGGTGCCTGTAGTCACAGCTACTTGGGAGACTAAGGCAAGAGAATCGCTTAATTAGAGATTGCTGTGAGCTGTGATGCCATAGCACTCTACTGAGGGTGATAAAGTGAGACTCTGTCTCAAAAAAAGCCACAATCACTAATCCCTGCTCTTTGGTAAAAGGCTAGTTAACTACATTCCTGGAACCCACAATTCAATCACACCCTTCCAGTTTTAATACCCAAACTACAGAAAATAAACATGGGATGGAACCAGAGTAAGAACTTTGGCAACTTGAATAATCTGAGTAAATCAGCTTCCTCAAGCAATGACAAAAGGAATATATCAGAAGATGCCATTCATGAATAAATGGTGGAAATGTCAGAAGTAGAATTCAGAATATGGATGCAAATAAGATGAATAAATTGAAGGAAAAGATGGGTATTGAAATCCAAAAAGTTGTGCAAAAGTCACAAGAAGTAAATGAATTCAAAGACAAATTTATCAAGGATATAGACATAATGAGAAAGCAGATAGATGAGCTCAGTGAAATGAAAAATTATTAGAGGAGCTCTGAAATACAGTAGAATCCCTCAGTAATAGAGTGGAGCAGGCAGAAGGAAGGATTTCTGAAATTGAAGACAAAGCTTTTGGACATTCCCAGTGCTCAGAGAGGCAGACAGATGGAGAACAAAAACTGATCTTTCCCTGAGAGGGTTGTGGGACCACTCCAAAAGATTGAATATTTATCTTATAGGAATGCCTGAAAGAGAAGAGGATTGTCCTAAAGACACAGATGCTCTACTCTAAGAGATTATGGAGAATTTCCCAAGCATTGCAAGGGATACTGAAAATCAGATAGAGAGTTTCAGAACCCCAGCGCAACTCAGTCGAAATAAAGCATCTCCTAGACACATTGTAATTAACTTCACCAAAGTTAAGAAGGAGAAAATTCTGCAAGCAGCCAGATGTGAGAAAAGTATCACATACAAAGGGAAAAATATGAGAATGATTGTAACTCACTCAGCCAAAAACTTCTAAGCCAGAAGAGGTTGGTCATCAACCTTCAATCTCCTAAAACACAATAACTTCCAGCCCAGGATCCTGTATCCGGCTAAACTAAGCTTCATCAATGATGGAGAAATCAAATACTTTACTGACATACAGATATTGAAGAAATTTGCCATAACTAAAGCATCTCTCCAAGATATTCTCAGTCCCATCCTCCAAAATTACCAGTACAATGCTCCACCACCAAAGTAAACTCACTCAGAAACTTTTGAACAAAATCCAACTTTCACAGTGGTGAAAAGTTTAAAATATGCACTGGACATTGGAAAAACGATACCCAAAACATTACCAGGCTTATCAATTCTCTCAATTAATGTGAATGGCCTAAATTATCCTCTAAAGAGGCATAGGTTGGCTGACTGGATACATAAACTCAGACTAGATATCTGTTGCATACAAAAGGCTGACCTTACCTTGAAGATAAAAATAGACTCAGAGTGAAGGGATGGACATCTATAATTCAGGCAAATGGAAATCAGATAAAAGCAGGTGTTTCAGTTTTATTCACAGAAATAGTAGGCTTTAAACCAGCAAAGGTAAAGAAAGATAAGGATGGTCACTACATATTTGTCAAGGGAAACAATCAATATGAAGAGATTTCAATTATGAACATTTATCCAACCAAAATGCTCCTTAATTTATAAAGGATATCCTAATAGATACGATCAATTTGATATGTTCCTGCACCGTAATGGTCACAGATTTTTTTTTTTGACACAGTCTCACTGTGTCGCCCCTGGAAGAGTGCTGTAGTGTCACACTTCATAGCAACCTCAAACTCTTGGGCTTAAGCAATTCTCTTGCCTCAGCCTCCCAAGTAGCTGGGACTATAGGCATCTGCCACAACGCCTGGCTTTTTTGTTGTTGTTGTTGCAGTTCTCATTTGTTTAGCTGGCCCAGTCCAGGTTCAAACCTGCCACCCTCGGAGTATATGGCTGGCACCATAACCGCTGTGCTATGGGCACTGAACCATAGTCAGAGATTTAATACCCATTTGGCAGTGTTGGATAGATCCTCTAAGAATAAACTAAACAAAGAAATATTGGACTTAAACATGACCCTACAACAAATGGACTTAACAAACTTCTACAGAACATTTCATCCTAAAAAAAGTGAATACACATTCTTTTCATCGTCCATGGAGCATCCTCCAAAATTGATCACATCAGATCATAAGTCTAACCTCAGCAAACTTAAAAGAATGTAAATTATTTCTTGTATTTTCTCAGACCACCATGGAATAAAAGTTGAACTCAACAACAACAGGAATCTTCATATTCATACAAAGACATGGAAACTAAATAACCTTACGCTGAGTGATAGCTGGGTCATAGATGAGGTTAAGGAGGAAATTACCAAATTTTTGGAACAAAATAATGATGAAGACACAAACTATCAGAACCTCTGGAATGTCACAAAGACAGTCCTAAGAGGGAAATTTATAGCATTGCAAGCCTTCCTCAAGAGAACAGACAGAGAGGAAGTCAACAACTTAATGGACCATCTCAAGCAATTGGAAAAGGAAGAACATTCCAATCCCACACCCATCAGAAGAAAAGAAATAACCAAAATTAGAGCAGAACTAAATGAAATTGAAAACAAAAGAATCACTCAAAAGATCAATGAATCAAAAAGTTAGTTTTTTGAGAAGATTAACAAAACTGGTAAACTTTTGGCTAACCCAACCAGAAACAGAAAAGTGAAATCCCTAATATCATCAATCCAAAATGATAAAGGTGAAATAACAACAGACACCTCAGAAATTCAAAAAATCCTTAATGAATACTATGAAAAACTCTCTTCTCAGAAATATGAAAATCAGGAGGACTTAGACCAATTCCTGGAAACACCCCACCTTCCTAGACTCAGCCAGAAAGAATTGGAAATGTTAACTAGATCTATATTGAGTACTGAGATAGCATCAACTATACAAAAATCTCCCAAAAAAGAAAAGTCTGGGACCAGATGGCTTCAAATCAGAATTCTACCAAACCTTTAAAGAGGAACTGGTACCTATACTACATAACCTTTCCCAAACCATAGAAAAAGAAAGAATACTCCCCCAACACATTCTACAAAGCAAATATCACCCTGATCCCCAAACCAGGAAAAGACCCAACAAGGAAAGAAAATTATAGACTAAGGTGGCACCTGTGGCTCAAGGAGTAGGGCATTGGCCCCATATACCAGAGGTAGATAAACCCAGCCCCGGCCAAAAAACTGCAAAAAAAAAAAAAAAAGAAAAGAAAATTATAGACCAATATCTTTAATTAATATAGATGCAAAAGTATTCAGTAAGGTCCTAGCAAACAGAATCTAGCAACACATCAAATTATACATCATAATCAAGTGGGTTTTATCCCAGGGTCTCAAGTTTAGTTCAACATATGCAAATCCATAAATACAATACATCACATAAACAAAACAAAAACCAAAGACCATATGATTTTCTCAATTGATGCAGAAAAAGCTTTTGATTATAACCAGCATTTTTTCATGATCAGAACACTTAAGAAAATAGGTATAGAAGGGACATTTCTTTCTTTCTTTCTTTTTTTCTTTCTTTCTTTCTTTTTTTTTTTAAGAGACAGAATCTTACTTTATCACCTTTGGTAGAGTGCTATGGGGTCACAGCTCACAGCAACCTCCAACTCCTGGGCTTAAGTGGTTCTCTTGCCTCAGCCTCCCAAGTATCTGAGACTACAGGCCCCTGCCACAATGCCCGGCTATTTTTTATTGCAGTTTGGCCAGGGCTGGGTTCAAACCTGCCACCCTCAGGATATAGGGCCAATGCCCTACCCACTGAGCCACAGGCACCACCCAGAAGGGACATTTAAACTGATAAGGGTCATCTACAGAAAACCCGAAGCCAATGTCATACTGAATGGAGTAAAATTGAAAAAAAGAAGCCTCTTCTATCTGCAAATACAATTGCAACACCTACTTTTTTCTGATTTCCATTTGCCTGAAGTATAGATGCCCATCCCTTCACCCTGAGTCTGTTTTTATCTTTTAAGGTAAGATGAGATTCTTGCATGCAGCAGATATCTGGTCTGAGTTTATGTATCCAGTCAGCCAACCTGTGCCTCTTTAGAGGACAATTAAATTATTTACATTAATTGAGAGAATTGATAAGCCTGGTAGTATTTTGGGTATCAAGTTTTTCCAATGTCCAGTGCACATTTTTAAACTTCTCAACACTGTGAAAGTTCTATTTTGTTCAAAAGTTTCTGAGTGAGTTTACTTTGGTGGTGAAGCACTGTGCTGCTCATTGTGGAGGATGGGTTTGAGAATATCCTGGAGAGCTAGTTTAGTCATGGCAAATTTTTTCAATGTGTGTGTGTCATTGTTTTATTTCTCCGTCCCAAATGAAACTCAGTTTAGCTGGATACAGGATCCTAGGCTGAAAGTTTTAGGAGATTTTGTTTTAGGAGATTAAAAGTTGATGAGCATCCTCTTCTCACTTGTAAATTTTCATCTGAGAGATCTGAGGTCATTCTAATATTTTTCCCCTTGTAGGGTGTGATTTTCTTACATCTCGCTGCTTCCAGAATTTTCTCCTTCTTCCTAACTTTGGCAAAGTTAATTACAATGTGTCTAGGAGATACTTTATTTGGATTAAGTTGTGCTGGGGTTCTGAAACTGTCTGCTATCTGAATTTCTGTATCTCTTGCCATGAGTAGGAAATTCTCGTCTAATATATCTTGGAGTAGAGCATCTGTTCCTTTAGGACCATCCTCTTTTCCTTCAGGAATTCCTATAGGGAGAATTTGCTCTTTAGCAAACATTTAGAAACATTTAGTTTCTCTCAGGGAATGTTCTGTTTTTGCTCTCTACTTATCTGCCTCTTTGAACGTTTGGGAGTGTTTAAAAGCTTTGTCTTCAATGTCAAAGATCTTTTCTTCATCCTGCTCCATTCTGTTGCTGAGGGATTCCACTGTATTTCTCAGATCTTTGAGGCTTGCAAATTCTATCCTGAATGTGTCTAAATCTTTGGAGATTTTGTCTTTGCATTCATTGAATTCTTGAGACAACTTTTAGATTACTCCTTGAAAATCTAATTCGAACTTTACTTCTGTTCTATTAATGTTATTTGCCATCCACATTCTGAACTCAATTTCTGACATCTCAACCTTTTGTTTATGAATGGCATCTTCTGTTGTGTCTCCTTTGTCATTCCTTGGGGGAGTTGATCTACTCTGATTATCCATGTTGCCAGAGTTTTTCCACTGATTCCGCCCCATGATTATTTTTCTCAGTTTGACTAGAGAAGCTGGTAAGGGGGAATTGGACTGAGGGCTCCTGGAGATGTGCTTAACTAGCCCTTTACCAAGGAGCTGGGACTGGTGAGTGTGGCTTTTCCCATACAGCTTTACAAAGGTCCTATTCAGTATTGCAGCCTGAGATTCTGGGGACCTGCTTGTAGTGATGGGGCTAGGTGGCTTTGTCTTGCATTAAGGTAATCTCTAACCAATCCTATTGAATTTGGCTTTGGGCTGATATCTCAGCTGGGGAGAAATACAAGCAGCCATGGCACCCCCCCAAAAGGCAACAACTGGAAGAGGAGAATCAGACCCTCCATCAACAACACAACCAGGGCTCAACCTTGGAGGGTCCTGGGTGACCTGCCCAGGCCGAGGGTTCCAAATCAATTGTCCTGGTCGGCACAATTGCTGATCGAGTTGGAGAGTTCAAAAGGTCTCTGACATCCAGACTGCAGGGGTCTGTTGGCATCTCAAGTGTTACTTGCTCCAGTGCTCAGTGGAGTCAGAAAGGCCTGCCCAGCATAAGTGTTAGTCCAAGAGGATGAAACCTCCTTCCCCATCTTGCACCTTAGGCACGCCTAGTCACTGGTGCCCCACAGGGGTATGACTCTTTTCCCTCCAATCTGCAATTAGGCTAGGGATTTGTGCCTGTCTGAGTCAAGGGGAAGTCAATGCCTCCATGGTTGGGCTGCCACACTCTGCAACCTGCAGGTATGAGGAGCTCAAGCCTAATTCCCCCTGGGATTCATTGGACACTGGGGAATAGATTCCACCTGCATCTGTTCCTATCCAGGGGTTACTATCACAGCCATAATTCTCTCCCTTAGAGACTGCCCCTCTGCCCTGGCCACACTCCTCCTCTAGAACCTCTGTGGGGTGAGGTCTGACTCCCTCCAGTGGTCCACAGAATTGGGGAGGTGTCTCTCTCAAATTTGACCCCCATGGGAGTGTGCTGCCAGGGGTCGTTGGTACCACTGCCAGTTGTCCATGGAGCCATTCCCACAGTCAGGGGCGGGGTGCTGTAAGTCAGGGGTGTGGCCACCACCAGTGGGAGGTGCAGCCCCCTGTGGGTTGGAGGCTGGTTGGAGGTGCGGCCCCTGCAGTTCAGAGGTGTGGTCCTGCGGGTCAGAGGTGCAGCTGCTGCCAGTCAGAAGTGTAGCTGCACATGTCCCCATGCTACGCACTTTTGCAACGCTGGGCATGTCCCCCTCCCCTTGCACATCCCTGTTTCTACTAGAGTTACAGTTTCAGAGCAGCTGCCCTGAAGCCCATGAGATGCCTAGCTCTAGCTAGAAACTTCCAGACATTCTGGGTTCTGCAGGGTGTAGGCTTCCAGAATGCCAGGAGAAGGGGGAAGGGCAGACTGAGAGGTCAGGAAAGCAGGGAAAATATTTGTTCAACTTTTATTCTGGGCAAGAGACTGCCTGGCTTGCAGCAGGATCTCTCTGGAGAAGGAGTCCCAGCCTTTAGCCAGTCTTTCCCGTGGGGTGAAACAGGAGGTCTTCTATTCACTGCTCACTTGCAGAGAGCCCACAGCAAGCCACTCGAGTTGGGATGGACTCTCATCCTCTTTGGGATGGATTTTGTACCTGAAATTTGCTTCCTTAGAGTCCCAGCTTAATGTGAACTTATCAATCTTCTCTCTCAGCTCAGCTTCCGACCTTCAGCTTTATTGGGTTGGTTCTAGCCATTATTTCTCCCTCTGAATGGGAGCTTCTTTTGAAAGCTGCCTCCAGTCGACCATCTTGCCTCCTCCCCACTAATTTAATTTTGGTTATTTCTTTTCTTCTGGTAGGTTTCAGATCGGATTGCTCCTCCTTTTCTATTTCCTTGAGATGATTGATTAGGTTGTTAATGTGCTGTCTTTCTGTTTTTTAGTTGTAGTGATCTAATATGATAGGTTTCTCTCTTAGGACTGCTTTTGCAGTACCCCATAAGTTTTTGTAACTTGTGGCTTCATTGTTGTTATGTTTGAGGAATTTAATAATTTCCTCCTTTATCTCCTGCTTGACCCAACTGTCATCAATCAGAAGGTTGTTTAGTTTCAATGTCTTTGTCAGAGGATGGAAATTTTTGTTGCAGTTGAGTTCCACCTTTATTGCCTTGTGGTCTGAAAAGATGCAAGGTATTATTTCAATTTTTTAACTTTGTAAAGGTTTGATATGTGTTCTAGGATATCATCTATTTTGGAATATGATCCATGGTTAAGATGATTGTATATTCATTAGCTTTGGGATGGTATGTTCTGTATATGTCTATTAAGCTCAATTATTCTAGGGTCACATTTATGTTCTTTGTTTCTTTGTTTAGTTTCTGTTCTGAGTCTCTGTCCAGTTCTGTCAGAAGGATGTTAAAGCCTCAAGCTATTATGGTATTGTATGATATCATATTGTTCAGACAAGTTAAGATTTGTTTCATAAATCTGAGAACCTTTATTGGGTGCATAAATATTTAGAATCAAAATGTCCTTTTGTTATATTGTTCCCTTGACTAGTATGATCTGACCATATTTGTCTTTCTTACCCTTAGTTGCTTTAAATCCACTTGTATCTGAAAATAAGATTGTGACCCCTCCTTTCTTCTGATTTTCATTTGCTTGAAATATTGTTTCCCAACCCTACACTCTGGGTCCTGTTTTGTCTTTCAAGGTTAGATGTTTTTTCCTGGAGACAGCATGGCTTATAGGTGACTTGTGCTTTTTTATTCAATCAGGCAATCTGTGCCTCTTCAGTGGAGAATTCAAGCCATTTACCTTTATTGAGAGAATCAATAAGTATGGCGGAGTTCTATTCTTCTCATTTTGTGAAAGTCTGCTGCTTAGTTTTATCCTTTGTGCCATTGTGAAAACTATGTTTTATCCTTTAATTTCTGCATATTTACATTTCTGGTGGTCCCTTGTGATGGTCAGTGTGGAGAACAGATCTGAGTATTTTCTGTGACGCTGGTCTTGTGGTGAATTTCCTAAATGTTTGTATGTCAGAAAAAGATTTGATTTCTCCATTGAATTTGAAGCTTAGTGTACCAGGATACATACTCTGTTCTAGCTTGAAAAGTTTTAGCTGAAAAGTCCACTGTTATCCTGGTATATATGCCCATGTATGTCTATTGGTACTTACTCCTAGCTATTTGCAAAATTTTCTCTCTCGTTTCAACCTTGGCCAGGTTCATTACAGTGTGTACTGGAGATGTTCTGTTTATGTTGAGACAAACTGGCATTTTATATCCCTCTAACAGGAGTGTGTTAGAATCTTTTGTCATACTTGGGAAATTTCCATTTATGATATCCTCCATTAGGGCTTCCATTCCTGTGAGTTGTTCTTCTTTTTTAGGAATGCCTTTAATTTGTATGTTTGAATGCTTCATAAAGTCACATAATTCTTTGACTGAATGTTCTGCTTTCTCTCTCTTCTTTTATGCCTCTTTGACTGCTGGGGTTAGCTCACAAGCCTTATCCTCTAGCTCTGAGATCACTTATTGTCTATGGTCTAATCTGTTATTGATACAGTCTACTGCATTTTTAAGTTCTCTGAGTGACTGTTTTAATTCCTTAAGCTCCAATATATCCTTTCTAATTTCCATCATGTCTTTTCATTCATTATTTGGATTAGTTTTTGGTTTTCCTTTTAGTGATTTTTCCACTTTTCCTTCAATTCCCTTCACTGTTTTTGCCATCCGTAATTTAAATTCCCTTTGTGTCATTTCTGTTATTTCTTTATAGGTGGGATCCCATGTGGAAACTACTTCACAATCCCTTGTGGGGTTGATATGTTCTGGTTTTTCATGGTGTTAGAATTTTTTTATTAAATTATAGCTGTGTACATCAATACAGTCATGGGGTACAATGTGTTGTTTTTATATACAATTTGAAATATTTTCATCAGACTGGTTAACATAGCCTTCATGTCTATGAAACATTTATAACCCAAGTGTGAGAATTTATTTATTGGTTTTTCCTCATATGTGTTTTCTTCTTATTTGTTTCCTTCCCTACTTTTTCTTCTCATTCTCTCCTTCTCTTTACCTTATCTCTTGTCTCTGTGTTGAAGTGGCCTTTAGGTATAGGACCAAAAGGAAGATAAGAGTAAATAACAGGAAAGAGAAAAGAAAAAAAAGTAAAAAGGAGGGGTGAAAGGAAAAAAACTGAGAAAAGAAGAAGAGGAACAGAAAGAGGAAGGAGGTAATAGTGGAGTTCCACAGGGTGCTTTGACCCACACTCTGAATTCTAGGACTCTAGAGGGCCGGGCGGGGTGGGTCCCTTGAGGTCAGGAGCTCCTTACCTGCAAGACCTCACTTCTGCCAAATATAGAAGAAAATCTGCAGTATGTTCCTTTGGGGACCTATCAACATCATACTTCCAGAGGCCAAAGTTAAAAGGACCCCCTGGCTCAGGGACTCAAAGCCTGCTTGAGCCAGGCAAATGCCATGGCACCCTAGCCCAGGCCTCAGAGTGAGGCTCTGTCTCATCAGAATTAAATAGAATAAAACAGGTCAGAAAATAATAATAATAGACAAAGAAAATAACAAGTAAAGATAATTAAAAATACTATATAACATGTAAAAACAAAAAATGGTATCTTAATTGTTATTAGAGAAATTTATGAGGGAAAGATGAGGAAAGTAGAAAAATCTCTACAAAAAGAAAGAAAAGATAAATAGGAAAGAAAGAAGAAAAAAGGGTATAAACACTATAGCAAAAAATGGAACCCTTGATACTGAAGAAAGTAAAACTGAAAAAATAAAAATACAACAAAAAAACTAAGAACAAAATATATATTGCAATTTATTGCCTGGATACCCATTGGTGCTCCAAGAAGATAGGAAAAAGAAAAAAGAGATATAATGCAATATATTGCCTGGACACCAGGTAGTACACTGGGGTTAGGAACTGCAAAACACGCACCCTGATCCTGCTGTGTAAGATGGAGACCGGAAGCCACTAGGAGACCTGGTGCCTTCTTCCTGATTTATTTGCCTGCAGTCAAGGATTGGTCACTTTGCTAGCATTCAGTCCACTCAGGCACGTAGGCCTGAAGCTCTTGCCAGACTTCTTAGGAGATATACTTTGAACTTCCCCACAATACCCCTTGGCCACAAGGTGGCTTTTCTGGAAGGGCGAGAGCTGCCCAACTCACCCCAATGGTGGCTGCCTGAGCTCAGCAGGTACACCAGAGCCAGCTTGTTAGGACCCATCAGGCTGCTCTTCCCGGGCAGCCCTCCTGCAGTGGCTTCACCCTGCTAGCATCCGAACAAACTGTGAGTTCCACTCTACCCAGTGGTTCTGTCTTGGCCACTGGATGCTGTTCAAATTTACTCACTCATTTAAACTCTCCCAAAGTAGCTCTGGCAAGCACCCAAGTCCAAAAATAACTGCAGGACAGGTCTTCTCTGTCTCTAGCTCTCCCTCAGAGGACCATCTGGCCTCTGCTTGTCCCCAGGCACTCACCTTCTGTGCCAGTCTTCCACTGCGCCTGACCTCCTCTTTGGCTCCTGGATCCCCTATTGTTTCACTGTGCCCCCAGAGTGATATTTCTGGACAGGACACCCCAGCCAGACGTGGCTGGAGTCCTCTCTTCCTGGTCTCACCATGATTAGCTGCTAAGGAGATGTGTGTAGTCTTCCGTCTTGCTCTGCCTTCTACACAATTTGTATTTTTATGACTAGCTTTTGAAACTGAACATGGTGGTTTTATTGTGGAAAAATGTACATTACATAAAATTTACTATTTAGCCTATTTCAAGTGTATAATTCAGTGGCTTTATATTCATTGACCACTGCAACTATCACCGTTATCTAGTTTCAGAATTTTTTTATCACCTGCAAGTCATTGCCTTATTAAGCCATTACACCTCATTTCCTTTACCCTCAGGTAGGAAGTTAAGATGTGTTCGCTTGTATTTTTCAGAAGAGTTTAAGGAGTAGAATTAATTATTTTGTAAATATTTAGGATAATTTACCAATGAAGCCATTTAATTTTGGTGGTTTGTTCTTGGTAGGTTTCTAATTACTCATTCAATCCCTTTACTTGTTACAGATCTATTTAAAATTTTCTGTTTGTACTTGAGTCAATTCTAGGAATTCATTTCATATAGATTCTCTAATTTGTTGGCTGCAATTGCTTCTAGTATTCTCGTCTGATCTTTTATTTGTGTAATATTGATACTAATGTCTTTAGCTTAATTTCTGATTCTAGTAGTTAGAGTGTTATACTTTTTAGGCTTGTAGGTAGCTGAAAGTCTGTCAAATTTGTGATTCTTTTCTATTGTTTCTTTTTTTTTTTTTTGAGACGGAGCCTCAAGCTATCCCCCTGGGTAGAGTGCCATGGCATCACAGCTCAAGGCAACCTCCAACTCCTGGGCTCAAGCCAGTCTCCTGCCTCAGCCTCCCAGGTAGCTGGGACCATAGGCGCCCGCCACAACGCCTGGCCATTTTTTCTTTTTTGGTTGCAGCCATCATTGTTGTTTGGCGGGCCCGGGCTGCGGATTCGAACCTGCCACCTTAGGTGTACGTGGCTGGCGCCTTAGCCGATTGAGCCACAGGCGCCGAGCCGATTCTTTTCAAAGAACCAACTTTTGGCTTTGTTTTTTCTTTCTGTTGTTTTAATATTCTCTATTTCATTTATCTCTACTGCACTCTTTATTTTTTCCTTTCTTCTGCCATTTTTGGATTTAGTTTGTTCTAGCTGATCTAGTTGTGTAAGGTCTAAAACTTGGTTATTGATTTGAGATCTTTTGCCTTAATGTGGACATTTTCAGCTCTCAGTTTCCTTTCAAACACTCCTTTTATTACATTCCATCAGCTTTTGTATGTTGTGTTTTTGTTTTCATTTGTTAAAGTATTGTATTTTGCCATATATATTTTACTCCTGTGTATAACATGCACTCACATTTTTGTTCCAAACTTTTAGGAAAAATATGTTTTGTTTTAATTATTATCATTATTTTTTATTTAGCAGGCCCAGGCCAGGTTCAAACCCATCAACCCCAGGGCATGGAACCAGCACTGTAACCATTGAGCTATAGGTGCCTTGCCTGTTTTAATTTTCTAATCCAAATATTTATTTGTTTTTATTTATGTATTCATTTTTTATATTTTAAAAGAATTTTAGCATTTATTTTTTAACATGGTACAAGAAGTTTTATGGAACAAGTAATTACAAAATGCAAGAACACACAAGGTATAAGGAATTTTATGTACTGGTAACAAATAGTACTATCCACGTATAATGTTCATCCTTAATTTTTCCTCACAAATTTGGGCAAAAAGTGTGCAATATACATGGCAAAATATGGTATTTTTTAATTTCCCTTGTAAGATCATTGGCCTGTTAGTTCTTTCAGAATATGATAAGCTTCCATGTTTGTAAATTTTCTAGTTCTCTTATGATTGGTAGTTTCATTCCCTCATTACTTGAGAAGATATTTTGTATGAAATTAATCATTTTAAATTTATTGAATGTGATTTTATAACTTAGCATATGACCTATTCTGACAAATGCTCCATATACTTGAAAAGAATTTCTATTATAATAATGTTGTAAGTGCTGTGTTCTCTATGTCTGTTTGGTATAGCTAGTTGATAATATTGTTCAATATTGTCCAAATCTTATATTTTTTAATTGATTCTTTGCATAGTTTTATGCATTATTCAAAGTAGGATATTAAAGACTTTGTTATTGTAAAAGTATCTATTTCTTTCTTCAGTTTTGTCAATTTTTGTTTCACATATTTTATGTGCTTGTTATTAGTTACATGTATGTTTATAAGCATTGTTTCTTCTTGATGAATATATCCTTCTGTCAGAAAATACTGTTATCAACTGAATTTCTTCCTCTTTCCTCTTCTTCTCTCCTCTCTCCCTCCCCCCCCCATTCACCTTCTCTCCTCCTCTACCTCTCCCCACCTTGTGAAGATACAACAAGAAGGTATCTATATATAATCCTGGAATAAGGCCCTCATCAGAACCTGATCATGGTGGAACTTTGATCTCAGGTTTCTCAGGCTCCAGAACTGTGAGAAATAAATGTTTTTTAAGCTACCTTGTCTATGGTATTTTGTTATAGCTGGCTGAGTAGACTAGGACAAAAACATGTGTGTAGACACACACACACACACGCTCATATATATACTGTTACACTTTTGATTTCGTAAATTTTTAAAAATTTAAAATCTACTTTATCTGATAGTATGGCGACCTCAGTTGTTTTTTGGTTACCATTTACATAGAATATCTTATTCTGTTTTCTCTTTCACCCTGTTTATCTCTTTGAATCTAAATGAGTCTCATAAAGATAACATATAGATGGATTATGTCTTTTACTCCATTTTGCAAATCTCTGCCTTTAATTGAGAGTTTATTTACATTTAAAATGATTAAGGATAATGTATTACTTTGCTAGAGCTGCTATAAAAAAGTACCATGGACTAAGTAGCTTAAACAACAGAAACGTATTTTCCTACAATTCTGAAGGCTAGAAGTCTCACATCAAGATGTTGGTAGGTGGTTAGGATGGCTCGGTGCGTGTGGCTCAATCGGCTAAGGCACCAGCCACGTACATCTATGGTGGCTGGTTCAAATCCCCAGCCGAGGCCCGCCAAACAACAATGACGGCTGCAACCAAAAAATGGCCAGGCGTTGTGGCAGGTGCCTGTGGTCCCAGCTACTTGGGAGGCGAAGGCAGGAGACTCGCTTGAGCCCAGGAGTTGGAGGTTGCCTTGAGCTGTGATGCCATGGCACTCTACCCAGGGGGATAGCTTGAGGCTCCGTCTCAAAAAAAAAAAAAAAAAAGATGTTGGGAGGATTGTTTTTTCCTGAGGTCTATCTTCTTAGTTTCTCCCTACATTTTCTTTTTTTTTTAATTAAGTCATTTGTACATATATCATAAATACATTTAAGCCACTATGGAATTCAAAGTGTTGATTATTTGTACAAATTGGAGTGCTTACATCTTACTAATCAACGCAGCCTTCACCTCATTTATCCAATTATAGCATTAATACATTTGTGTTCTACACCTGATAGATCCAACTTGTACTTACAATATTCTCCGTAGGTGTGGTCCCCCTACTGACCCACACCCCTCCTTTCCCTTCTCCCTCCCCTTCCCTCCTTCATCCTAGGCTATAGTTCTGTTTCATTTTTTATTTGCGAGTGTGAGTGATTGTAAATTGGATTCACAGTAGTACTGAGTACATTGGATATTTTTTTTCCATTCCTGAGATACTTTACTAAGAAGAATATTTTCCAGTTCCATCCATGTAAATATAAAAGAGGTAAAGTCTTCATTTTTTATGCTGCATAGTATTCCATGGTATACATATACCACAATTTATTAATCCATTCATGGGTCGATGGGCACTTGAGCTTCTTCCATGACTGGGCAATAATGAATTGAACTACAATAAACAATCTGGTGCAAATATCTTTATTGCCAAATGACTTTTGGTCCTTTGGATATACTCCTAGAAGAGGAATTACAGGATCAAACGGCAGGTCCATATTTAGATCCCTGAGTGTTCTCCAAACTTTCTTCCAAAAGGAATATAGTAGCTTGCATTCCCACCAGCAGTGCAGAAGTGTTCCCTTTTCTCCACATCCACACCAACATCTGTAGTTTGGGGATTTTGTGATGTGGGCTACTCTTACTGTAGATAGATGGTATCTCAGAGGAGTTTTGGTTTACATTTCTCAGATGATTAAAGATGATGAGCATTTTTTCATGTGTTTGACCATGTGCCTATCTTCTTCAGAGAAGTTTCTGTTCATGTCTCTTGCCCACAATGAAATGGATCACTTGGGGTTTTTTTTAGTAATAAGTTTCAGTTTTCTGTGGATTCTAGTTATTAGACCTTTGTTGGAAATATAACTTGCAAAAATCTCCCATTCTGAGGGCTATTTGCTTTACTTAGTGTGTTCTTGGCAGTGCAGAAGCTTTTTAATGTGATCAGGTCCCAGTAATGTATTTTTGATGTTGCTTCAATTGCCCAGGGTGTCCTCCTCATGAAGTATTTTCCCAGGCCAATTTTTTCAAGCATTTCCCCTCCACTCTTTTTGCACTTTCATGTCTTAAGTTAAGTCCTTTAACCAGTGAGAGTCAATTCTTGTTAGAGGGGAAAGGTGTGGGTCCAGTTTCAGTCTTGTAGAGGTCACCAGCCAATTTACCCAGCATCATTTGTTCAATAGGGACTCTTTCCCCCAATTTATATTTTTAATAGGCTTATCAAAGATCAAATGATGATAAGAGTCTGGGTTCACCACTTGGTCATCAGGTCTGTTCCAAACATCTACCTCTCTATTTTTGTGCCAGTACCATGCTGTTTTGATCACTATGGCTTTGTAGTATAGTCTGAGGTCTGGTAGCGTGATTTCTCCTGCTTTATTTATATTCCTGAGTAATGTCTTGGCTACTCGAGGTTTTTTCTGATTCCATATAAAATGAAGTATCATTTTTTCAAGATCTTTAAGATATGACAGTGGAACTTTAATGGGGATTGCATTAAAATTCTATATCGCTTTGGGTAGTATGGACATTTTAACAATGTTGGTTCTTCCCAGCCATGAGCATGGTATGTTTTTCCATTTGTTAACATTCTCAGCTATTTCTTTCCTTAGAGTTTCATAGTTCTTTTTATAGAGATCTTTCACATCCTTTGTTAGGTAAACTCCTAAATATTTCATCGTCTTTGGCACTACTGTGAACGGAATAGAGTCCCTGACTACTTTTTCAGCTTGGCTGCTGTTGGTATATACAAAGGCTACAGATTTATGAGTGTTGATTTTGTAACCTGAGACGCTG